>JAJOOE010013601.1:0-22549 GCA_036250405.1 Solanum raphanifolium
GGTGGCTTGGTTGCGGGGAGGGGCGGGGGGGGGGGGAGGAGGGGACAGGGGGAGTGGCATAACAAATTAAAAAAAATTGAAATATTTTTCAAAAGCAATATTTTTTTTGGGCGGGTTGGGGGTAAGATTAGTAGGGGTTGGGTGAGGTAAGAAAAATATTAAAATTTGAACCATTTTCAAAATAATTTTTTATTTTTTTATTTTATTGTTTGAGGGGGCGGGGGCCCCCCCCACGGGGTATGGGTAGGGTAAGAAAAACAATTAAAGGATGAAGAAGAGTTTTAAAAAATGTTTTCCTCAATTTTGGAAGGCATGTCATGTTCCTAAATTTGAGGAAAATGAGTTAATTTGGAAAATATTTTCCAAACATTTGAAGCCAACCAAATAAGGAAAAATTGGAAACATTTTCTAGAAATAATTCATATATGGGTCGTTTGGTAGAGTGTATTAAGAAAAACAATGCATATATTAGCCTTGTGTATTACTAATACCTTATTCGGTACTCTTTTGTAATCTATGTATAACTAATGATTGCTTTAGTTATACAATCTATTGTCTGTTAATGTGTGTATCACTAATACCATGAATTTGCAGGTATTAACCATGATTTAATGCATGCACTAGCATGATTAAAGACCCAAATTACCCCTCAAAACCTCTTATTATATCTTTTCCAACATTATGCAATGCATGCTATTTTTAATACATCAAATCAAACGATACATATTATGTATAATTAATGCAAGCATAACTGTTACATGCAGTGCTAATGTAGGCATTCCTAATACACTCTATTTAACATTATTCGTATACACTCTACCAAACACATAGACAATAGATGAGGATTTAACAACAATTAAGTGATCATGAATTGGAATTGGCTAATATGCGATCATTTGTTAACAAATTTTCTCTTGTAATAAAGAAAAGTCAATGTCTCAAGGTGGAATCGTACTCATTAACTAGCGATTGAATGACTGTCAAATATCCCTTTAAAAAAATAGTGAATTGTTACTTCATATTGCAGACAATAAAATTCACGTCCAGATAATAATAATCAAGAATGGAAAATTATGCAACAATCTTTTTATTGGTTTAAAGTGCGAGTGTTACAATCTCCATGATTCCTCTGAATTCGCCTTTTCGGATATAATTCAAGGGCTCTTTAGCTTGATCTTGAATTTGTCTAGAACTTGAACTTGATCTTGATCTTGAACTTGAATGTTATCTTGATCTTGATCTTGATCTTGAACTTTATTTTGATCTTGGATTCAAGGGCTTTGGAGCTTGTTCTTGAATCTTCGATGAACTTGAACTTGACTTCTAGTTGAATTCAAGGATTTCAAGCTTGATCTTGAATCTGGTGGTCTTGATCTTGATGATTCTTGATCTTGTTATGTAACACCCCGAAAATTTTTTGAACTAAGACTCGAACTCTTCTTCGTTGTAAGTAGGATTTTACCAAGGAATTTAAAATTTCTTAAGCATTAAGGTCAGGTCACTAGATATAGCACCTTGAATTCCAAAAAGAATTAAAGAGAATTCATTCCAGCCATTCCGTAGTTCTTATACGTTTTGGGTCAACTTCAAACGACCACAACTTTCAGTACAGGATGAGTTAGGAGACCCACAACTCACAAGATATCAAATGAAAGATCTCTGAGCCCTCTTTCCAACGGTGGCGAGTCCATACTTAGTCGTTTCATTAGGTTCGGTTCATGTTTCTCTATTCCCATACACGCATGCATACAACGAGCCATTAACAAGCATATATAACACAAACAAGAAGTCAAACCATCATCTTCCCCTAGTTCACAGGACACGGCTTTCCCCCACAATACACATCAAGATTAACAACTAGGAGTACATGTACAACCATCCCTTTTACTGTGACCGAAGGCCTAAACATGAATTCTACCATAAATTAGCAATATACTACGCAGTGGGAATGACTTTACGACTACTCAAGTAAGGAATCCTAGCCTACCTAGGCGCCAATCAGTTGTAGAGGGTTTGTATCACCAATCCTGGCTTTTGGACAACAAGACGGTGGATTTCGGCCGGGAATCAGCGAGTTGTCGTCAACCTTGCGCTAGAAATCTATTTCTCCTTCCTTCCCAAGCCTAGAGCAAAACCGTGGGATGTGAAGAAAGAAAAAAAATCGTGCAATCATGGTGATAAAAATAATAAAAATAATTGGGAGGAGGATTTTTAGGAGAAATAAGTTATGGGAGTTTGAGGGTGATTAAGAAAAAGGGTAAGGTAATATTTTAGGACTTTTTTTTTATAACATATACTATTATTTTACACTAATAAAATTTAAATATAAAGAGAACATATAATTTGTTGTAATTTTCAGATTTTTTATTTTATTTATTTAAAATATAAACCTATTGAAATAATAATATTTATATATTAAAAATGGTGTAAAATGTTTAAGTTCGATAAAAAAATTTGTGTTCACAGCATGCCCCTCTTTGCTTGGAAACATGAAGAGTTTTCATGCAAAGACGTGAAGAATGTGACTAATTTTTTACCGAGACATTTATTCAAAAATGTGAAAATGAGTAAAAGAGAAGAGGTTTGACTGAGCCCTGACTTAGGAAAAACTACCTATCCTAAGTTAATGGTAAGGAGTCAGGTATAGTTCAGATATATGGAGGGACAAGAGAATAAGTTAGGTAGTCGAGTGAGGTTCTGTCGAGGTTCCAATTCGTAGCTCTTGCTATTACATTAAAAGGCAAAATACAATAGGAGAGAAGAGAAAGATACAAGATCTTATCTAATTCACTAGCCCTGAATCTTCGTTTTGAATCTTCGGTTATCATTTCGCCCTCTTTGGATAGGTACATTGATCTCGAACTTTGATCTTGATATTTGAATTTAAAACTTGAAACTTATGATTTGACTTGAGTTGTTGACGCTCTTCCGCATGATATTCTTGAATGCTTGTTTTCTTGAGAAGATGATTCATGATACGTTGAGTTGTTACATGAGTCGAAAGCGAATTTAAATGTCATTGACATCTAACATTCTTCATTCTCTAATCAAAATGAGGTCTTTATTCTTGAACTTCAAATTTGTTTACTACGTAGAAACATGCACGCCATAAAAACGAAACAAAATTTTCTGCGCCAGTTTGCACTAGGAAAACTTTGTGTGTTATTTGATGAAAGCTATAAAAGCCTATACTAGGCATAAAAATAATATTTTTGTACCCAATATAGATATAGAATAAAATAAAGGGAGATTTGTGAGCAAAATATAATCAGTGGTTATTGTTCCTTATATGCAACCAAGGGTTATTGTGCCCTGTGAAGACATGAAAATAAAATAGGGGCTATTGTGCCCTATATGCAACCAGGAGTTATTGTGCCGTGTGAAGACATGAAAAATAAAATAGGGGTTATTATGCCCTATATGCAACCAGGGGTTATAATGCCCTGTGAAGACATGAAAAATAAGATAGGAATTATTGTGCCCTATATGCAACCAGGGGTTATTGTGCCTTGTGAAAACATGAAAACAAAATAGGGGTTATTGTGCCCTATATGCAGCCATGGATTATTGTGCCTTGTGAAGACATGAAAATAAAATAGGGGTTATTGTGTCCTGTGAAGGCATGAAAATAAAATAGAGTTATTGTGCCCTATATGCAACCAAGGGTTATTGTGCTCTGTGAAAACATGAAAAATAAAATAGGGGTTATTGTGCCCTATATGCAACCAGGGGTTATTATGCCCTGTGAAGAAATGAAAAATTAAATAAGGGTTATTGTGCCCTATATGCAACCAGAGGTTATTGTGCTCTATATGCAACCAGAGATTATTGTGCCCTGTGAAGACATGAAAAATAAAATAGGAGTTATTGTGCCCTATATGCAACCAGAGGTTATTGTGCCCTCTGAAGACATGAAAAATAAAATAGGGGTTATTGTTCCCTGTTAAGACATGAAAATAAAATAGGAGTTATCATGCCCTATATGCAACCATGGGTTATTGTTCCCTGTGAAGACATGAAAAATAAAATAGGGGTTATTGTGCCCTGTGAATGCATGAAAATAAAATAGGGGCCATTGTGCCCTATATGTAACCAAGGATTATTATTTCCCGTGAATAAATAAAAATAAACTAGGTATTTTTTTATCGATATTATTATTATTATTATTTAATATCATTTATTTTATTATTTTATTTATTTTTGTACATTTTCCAAACATAAAAGAAACAAACAAAAAATATAATAAAAAATGCCCAGATTTTATTAAGAAAAATAATCATTTTGATTGTTATTATTATAATTGTTTGATTATGTGCATATTGTAGGATAAACAGGGATTCAAAAACTATAACGACTTGTTCCCGTCATTATAGAAAAGCCAACGGGGAAAGAATTGGGGTCAAAAAAACTTTTAGTACTAACTTGGGATTTCCTAGTCTAGTCTATATTTGGACGAAATCGGAGTCAGTGAGGTCTAGGGAAATCTGGTAATGAATGAGAGATTTATTAATGAATTTGATTACATAAGTAGATAGCTAAGACATTAAGGGACCTGTACGACTTTAGGCTATCGAATTCGGGCGAGTGAAACACCCGAAACTGATCTTAGCATGAAAGGGTAGTCTTTGAATGTCATGGGTTGAAGGTGTGTTGTAAAATGAAGGTTTGAAACTCTAATTCCGACGTCTTGTCTCAGCGCAAGCAGCCAGGGAGGGATTTATTCCGCCAAGGCGGTGCTGCTGTGGTGGGTTGGGTCCCGCTACGGCGGGCCAGTCGCGACTTAAGTCGAAATTAAACCCCAAACACGTTATTTTTCTGCAAGTTTCATTCTTGAGAGTTAAGAGACGACCCTAGGTGATTCCTTGACAGTTTTCCACGACTTTTGGTGCTAAAGGTAAGGGTTTTACTCCCCTAATCCATTTTTTGATCCATATAACTTGGATTTTTTGGTTAATTATTATCGGGGGAGGGTTTTGAAGTGAATTTGATGGTGGGAAAAATCCCTAGCTGCACATTTGGATCATGGGTTTGGTCTTGGGTTATTGGGTTTGTTATAATCGGAATAATTAGACCTTAATTATTGATCTTTGCATTATATTAATTGTTTTTAGACCTACAACAAGCGGAAAGAATTCGGAAAGGGAAGATTCAAGTGCCTTAGGAGGATTCAAGCTTGGTTTTGAGGTAGGTGATTGTTTGACTTCTTATTTGCGTAATGTATGTTGGTAATTGCTTCATTGTAATGCATGTTTGTATGTGAATGAAACATTGTTGATCAAACCTAATGAAATGAGTACGAATGAATAAATGTATGCCATGATTTAACACTTGATTGTATGATTATGAGAATGTACATATGAGTGTGACGGTGATTGTGGTTGTGTTGAAAGGATCGGGTGTCACATTATGGCACACTAACTTGGATCGGGTTCCACGTTCCGATGCATATATGGGATTGGGTCACGTTCGGCACACAACTTGGGATGGGGTACCAGATCCACTACACTAACAGTTTGGATATGGGTTCCATGAGAGGACCATTGAATTGCCATATTTTACTTGTTGTTGAAAATGTGGAAATTGTACATTGCTCTTAAAATGTTAACTGTGTATATATTCTATGCATGACATGTTTACTTTGTTATGATTTCTGATATATGTTGTGCTTAATGGAATAGCCTTGTGATCCTACTAGTACATGGTAGTTGTGTACTGATACTGCACTTGCTCGTTCTTTGTTGAGTACATGGCATCTTCAGGCGGCTATTGATAAACCTCAGCTAGAAGATCAGTAATCGAGAACGAATTCAAGGGTGTGCCAATTCTTCCAGGCTTCCATGAGTTCTCGTTTTGCTTAGTCCATTTTATTCGGACTTGGATTAGTACTTTAGATATTCAATTTTTTTTAGCTTTCGGGGTTGTGCCCCTATTCCTTAGACTTGTGAATTGTTAGAGTTTTGGTACATTGACTTTCAGGTTCTAGGGGTTATTTTCCGCAATGTTTTGATAGTCGTTGTTAAATTCCCAGAGTTTATGGGAACTCATTATTTCGTTCTACATTTAAACATGCTTCTATATCTTTAAATGCATAGTTTTTTTTTAAGTTGTTTATTTTGGGTTGTAGTAATGGTTCTCCCACCGGAGGGTTAGTGTGGGTTCCAATCACGACGGTCTGGGTCGTGACAAAGTTGGTATCAGAGCCCTAGGTTTGTTGATCTCGGTGTACCAAAATGAGTCTAGTAGAGTCTTGTAGAACGGTATAGAGACGTCGGCACTTTTCTTCGAGCGGCTATAGGACTTTAGGAAATCTCTCCGTCTTTTGTTGTCTCCTTTCGTGCTATGACTTGATTCCAATTGGTATCTAATCTCCTTCACTTTTCTGTCCGCAGATGGTTAACACTCGGTTCAACGATGTCAGGCCCATAGCTCTCGTCAATGAGCCCACTGAGAAGTCCGCAGCAAGAGGTCGCGGTCGAGGTAGAGGTAGAGGAAGAGCAAGGGGTAGAGTCCGAGGAAGGGTAGAACCCGCTAAGGGTGGAGCTCTAGTTGAGAATGCTCCCAGAAATGAGATACCTCTTATGCATCATGAAGAGATAGAGTAAAATATGGAGGTTGAGAATGAGGAGGATGTTGGACAAGAAGAAGAGGTAAAGGCTGAGACTACAGGTATTCCTCTCTTAGACCCAATATTAGCTCAAGAAATTATGTATTTCCTGAAAGAACTGGTTGGCCCTGGAGTCCTTCTCACAGTTCAAGCAACTCAAACTCCTTCCAATCCCGCTATTGCTATCAATGTCCCCAAGGTGGATGGAACTGTAGGTACTGATGCCTTCTTCCATCCTTTGTTGGGTCCTGTGATGACTGGGAATGAGCACGAAATGTTGACCAAGTTTCTTAAGTTGAAACCGCCAGTATTCAATGGTTTTGAGAGTGAGGACGCCTATTAGTTTATTTTGGATTGTTATAAGAGGGTGCACAGGTTAGGTATTGTACACCAGCATGGGGTAGAGTTTGTGACCTTTCAGCTTCAAGGTGAGGCTAAGCAGTGATAGAGGGCCTATGTGGAGTGTAGATAATCAGTTTTTCCCCACTCACTTAGACTCAGTTTCATGCTCTGGTTTTGGAAAAGTATGTGCCCCGGACTTTGAGGAATCACAAGAAGGATGAGTTCATGGCTCTGGAGCAGGGTGGTATGTCTGTAGCTGCTTATGAGGCTAAATTTCATGCATTGTCTAGATATGCTACTCAATTGGTGACTACTAAGAAGGAGAGGATTCACCTATTCTTCAAGGGACTAAATTCTGAGTTGCATGTATTGTCTGTTCATATGACCTCTATAGGAAAAAGCTTTAATGGGGTGACTGACATTGTGAAGAAAGTAGAAGGAGTTAGACATGATGGGAAGACTAAGGCTTTGGTTAAAAAGGCCAAGAGCACATCTAACTTTCAGGGTTCTTACTCCAGAGGTTTAGGTAGGCCGACACATGCTGCCCGGCCGATTCAGTCCGCCATGCCCGCTTCTACAGGTAATTACTCGGGGACTCCACATCAGAATTTTATTCAGGATAGCTAGGGAGCCATATCTTCACCTAGCGGCATACCATCTTTTGATCGTACTTGCTATGATTGTGGGGAGCTTGGGCACATGAGGAGAGATTGTCCCCAACTACGCATAATGGATTCCACGCAGCAGCAGACTAGAGCAGTGGTACCCACGGGCAATGGTAATAATGGTAGAGGGTGTCCACAAGGTCAGCGAGGAGGAAATCAGTAAGGCCGTGGAGGCTGGGGAAATTGTAATGCATGTAGAGAAATAATGTAGCCAGGCAAGGAGGTCACCCGTCATGATGACAAGCTCAGTGTTATGCCTTTCCGGGCAAGACCGAGGTGGAGGTGTCTGATGCAGTGATCACAAGTATTATTCTTGTCTGTGACCGGATGGCTACTATTTTGTTTGATCCGGGTTCTACGTATTCATATGTATCAGTTCAAATTGCCTTGGGTTTTGATATGATTTGTGATATACAATATTCCCCATCCATGTTTCTACCCAGTTGGAGAGTCAGTCATAGTAACTCATGTGTATCGTGCTTGACCTATTTTTTATGGGTTTTCAGACTTGGGCTGAGTTGGTTATTTTGGATATGACTGATTTTGATATAATCTGATGAATGACTTGGTTGTCCCCACATTATGATGTGTTAAATTGTAATACGAAATATGTGACACTAGAGATCCCCGGTAGGGAAAAGTTAGAGTGGGAATGGGTGTACAAGCCTAAGCAACATAAGGTCATATCCTCCATTCGGGCTAGGAAACTGGTGGGGCAGGGATGCTTGGCATATTTGGCTCATATTTGGGATGTTGAGGTTAAGTCCCCCTCTATTGAGTGTATTCTTATGGTGTTACAATTTAGGGAAGTGTTTCCTATTGATTTGCTCGGTATGCCTCTGGATAGGGATATAGAATTTTGCATTGATTTGGAACCCGGAGCCCGTGATGTGTCCACAATTTGGACTCATTTAGGGCTTTATTTTAATAGATTTAGTGTCCTCAAATGCATAATTTATGCCAATAACTTATGTAAATCCTTGAATTTCAGGTATTTGGATTGAGGAACAAAGCATGGACACTATTGAGCAAAAAGGAACAAGGGAGCTGAAAAAACGAAGAAAACAAGGCCTGAGGAACGCCTAACCCATTGGGCGAGTCGTGGAACGGCCATGATCTGGCCTAATGTTCCAGTGTTCCAAGCCCTGATGGAGAAAATCTAGTCGGCGATAGGAAAAAGCAGTCAGCGAGTCGTCGAACGGTTCTGCGATGTAGTGCCCTATCGCCCAAAGTAAAAAACCTCGGGATGTTAAAGGCCAAAGCGAAAAGGCGATGGAACTGACCCAAGGGCGGATCGCCAAGTGGATCGACGATCACGACTTATTGCGCCAAATGGTCCTTCGCATCACAATTTTGGGCGACTATAAATTCATTTTGAAATTCTTAGTTTAGTATACAATTTTAGTTTTTATCATTGTTATTATTCAGTTTTTGAGTTGAGAGCTAAAAACTAAGTTTAGAGACATTTTTCCTTAGCTTTGAAGATTTGAAGATTCTCATTTCTAAGAAATTGGAAGTGGGTGTTGAAGATTCTTCATCTTAGACCTTTGTAAAGACTATATCAATCCTACCTAATTGATGGAAACACAACTTGGTAACATTTTTTACCTTTTTATGATGTCTAGCTAAAACCCCAAATCTTGGGTGTGATTATGGGTTGATTTAACTGTTCGGTATAGTTAATTGATAGTTTATTTGTTGTTTAAATGTGATTTCGTTCAGTAATTATGGTTGAATTTAATAGGTTGTAGTGGCAAATACAATCTTAATTCCGTGTTTTTGGCTTGCTCGAGAGAGAGAGATTTTAAAACAAAAATTACTGAATCGATAGTCGTGGGTATTGGGTTGTTATGGGTTCAACACAAGAGAGTGAATCCTAAACCCTTTTCCCCACATTCAGCTCGAGAGAGTGAGTGGACTAAAGCGAAGGCTGTGCTTAATTGTTGCTTATTAGTGTTTGAGAGAAACCAATTTGATTCGGGGTAAATTGTTCGAGAGAAAGTTTATCCCCACTAAAGTCTAGCTTATTCACTGATTTGCAGTTGATTACTATTAATTGCAATTACCAGGTTGTTTACCTTAGCCCATAATCCAATCACATCCCAAGAACCCGTCTCCATATTTGGTATTTTCGTGTTATTTGTTGTTTTAGTTAATAATTGAAACCAAATCCCCCTGATATTTGACACTTGTGTCACCCTTAATTAGAACATTGGTTTTATTCGTAAATGTTTTTAGCTATGATTGACTTTAGCATATTCTTACTTGCCTATTTATTATCATCTACATACCACTCCCTTGGGACTCGACCCCAACTCACTTAGTTGGGTTATATTACTATATAACGATCGTTGACACTTAGTATTGGATGAAGTGTCTTTGGTAGCGTTATTCAATAAAAATGGTGCAGCTGTCGGGGAGTGGTGTTATTTGAGAATTTTTAGTTAAGTTAGAATTTTGTTCTTGTTAGTCATAGTTAACCTTACTTAATTTTTAGTTTTGTCTTGTGTTGCTGTTTTATGCAGAGACTTGGAGCATGTTTGGTAGCAACAGTAACCCAATGGATGACCCTTCTTCGAGATTGATGATTTTTAGGGACAACATCCTAAATTTCAAGCAATTGGAGGATGTGTCCATTTATGAGTTGTGGCAGAGGTTTAAAATCCTATTGCAGCAATGCCCAGGTCATGAAAATCCAAATAAACTACTTTTGGAATGTTTCTACCGGGGTCTTAGCCTCGAAAATAGAATAATGGCTGACCAAATCTTTTCGGGCTGCTTGATGTGACACTCCTATGAGACTGCATCCCAACTCCTTAATTGTGTAGCAAAACCAACAAGGAGACTGAGAAGGACCAACACTTGGCCACACTGTTGGGTCAACTGTATATCTTGGCCAAAAAGGTCAAGGACTTGGAGGTACTGTCCAAAAAGACGGACATGTACATCCCCCCTCACGAGCGTCAAAAGATGAAGAAGAAAGAGGGTGGGAAAATTGAAGAGATCCTCTTACTCATTCAACACAAAGTCGAAGAACACGAGAGAGTGTTGGAAGAGATAATAGAGAATGTCTTGATGTTGAACTAGATGTCGACCTCTCCTTCTATGCCCATTCAGCTGCTAGGGTCCCAAATGGCCCAAGTGTTGTCTTCTCTATACTCAGAGCCAAAAGAGGGGTGGCCTCATGAAAATGAGGCAAACCCCACTAATGGAACTTAAGGTGGACTTGCGTCATACCAAGACGTTAACTAACGCGCTGCTTGGGAGGCAACCTAAATTTTATTTTCTTCTTCTTAAGTGTGAAATAATGGTGTGTTGATTGTGCAGGTTGACGTGTATAAAGTGTTAGAAAAGTGCAGGTTGGCGAGCTAAAGGTCCAGCGGTGAATCGCCGAAGAGGTCGGCGACCCCGACCTAGACCGTCATTCGAGTCAAGACAACTTTAAATTAGAGTCTGTAAAACTCGGCGAGCCCAGGAAATTATTGGCGAATCGCTGACCAGGTCGGCGATCACTATCTAGTCCGCCGTTTGGATCCCCAAATTAACTGGAGGTCCTATAAAAATCGGCGAGGTAAGTAACCACTCGGCGTGTCACCAAGTGGGTCGGCGAGCACGACTAATGTCGCCGAATGGGCGAGAATTGGACGGTTTTTAAGGCCAAAGGTTTAAAAGTTTAAACTCTTTCACTTTCCCCTACTTTTAATCTTCCCAAACTCACACCCATTTAGTATATTCCATATTTATTGCTTCTACTGTATTTTAGTCGTTGATTTGTGTTCGGAGAGAATTACATTTCTACCTAGCTTTTAAATATTATTTTAATCGGCATTAAAGGTTGGTCTTCCTAACCCCGAGTTTATTTTTATTGAATTTGTACTCTTATGCAAATGCTTTTATCTTGTTGAAGTGTACTGGGTCTCTCTGATAGGATTAGTATATTTGAATGCTTGTTTTAATTTGATAATCTTTCCCGTAGTGTTTTGAATGTTGAAATCCCATAATTTTATGCCTTAAAATTGATTAAATCTTGTGGGGTTGTGCTTGCATGTTGTTGGGTCTAGTCGGGTGAAGTCTAAGTAACCCGTAGTTGTGCCAAATGAGGTAATTTACCTAATGATAGAGCGGGTGACATCATTCTTTAGGGAAAAAGTCATCAAATGGCCAAATTTGGCAAAACCAGGAGAAGACTGAGTATCCTGAGGTAATGGGTGTTATGGGTCTTAGTTTAATTTGAGTAGTGCATGCTTTGATTTTGTTTTCAGGGGTTGTGGGGTCAAATTCGAGAAGTTGGGTTGAAAGTAGGCACGTAGGGTCGTTTGGCGAGTTGGGTCGAGCTCGCCGAACCACTGGGCGGTTTGCCATAGGTTCCCATCTCACATTTAATTTCATGCTATGTTTGATGTTTGACCCTGTAACTTTCGGTGAGAAGCTTGAGGTCACCGTAGGCACTCTACGACTCGCCGAAGGTCCTCTTGTTCGCTTTTTATCTGCACCACTGTAGTTTAAATTGCACTGTAACTTTCGGCGGGCTAACCCTTGCTCGCCGAATGATGTCGGCGATTCACCGAAAAGCCGACTTCTCAAATTTTTCTTAGAATTTTGAGCCAATCCTTTCGGCGAGCCCGATCTAGCTTGCCAAAGTGATTCGGCTACACGTCGATTGATTCGGTGAGTTTGTCTTCGACTGTGTTTCTGTGCTTATCATTGAATTTTTTCATCTTTTTCCCGATGTTTTGCAGACATGGTAAGGACTAACATTGACATGCCACCCCAGAAAAGAGCATGGGGAATCACAATTAATGAAGGGGGTCGAACCCTCCAAAGAAGGGCAGGCACGAACTTCCACCAGGTGACAAAGACAAGGGCAAGAGGCCCATGTCTGACAGGGCAACTATTGGCTCCCAGGCTACCTTATCTGAGCCTGAGGATAACCAACCCCTATAGTCCCGGCGGGCTGAGATCCGGGCTAGATCTCACCCTAACTCAGCCAGAGTCCCTCTAGCTCCCACACCTAGAATTTTCCCCGTTAGTCCGGTTGACTAAGTGATGCAATCTCTTGATATGATCTTAGGCAACTTTAAAGAGTGTGAAACAATTTGACATTATACCTATTTTGTGGCCTACCTTGTGAGTGTGTGAACCCCGTTTGAGCACCCATTGAGCCTTAGCCTTTTCTTGGAGGAAACTTGATGAAATTCTGACCTTTCTTGACCCATTACCCATAATCCTCATAATTTGTGGTTTGTGTGAATAGCCAACTTAGGCCAAAAGCCTAAGTTGGGGGTGTGGTGAAAAGAAAAGGTAAATCAAGAAGTGCAGCAAAGTCCCCTTTGATCCATGTTTTTGAGAAAAATGGAACCCCTCCATATAAAAATAATAAGAGAGAAAAGAAAAAAAAGAAAATAATGAAATAGGAAAAAGAAAAAAATAAAATAAAAAGAGTTGTAGAATAAAGTTGTGAAAGTGCAAAGAAATTGGGGTGTCCAAGCAATCCATGGAAGATGAATAATGGGGTGACTTTTGAGCACGAATGAGAATGATGAAGAAAAGGAAACAAAGTGTTGTTCACACCACAAGTCATGAGGATTACAACAGTTGAACCTAAATGTCCATACCTTTGCACTCAGCCCCGTTACAAGCCTTGAAAAGACCTTTTTGATCTTGAGTGAGCTGAAGCAAGTGTTGATTTGAAAATATGGGCAAACATATGGGTGAAATCATGCATTGTGTTAATCTTTGTGAGTGTGAGCGTTGTATTTGATTCCGGAGCTTTAAATTGTGAACCATTGTGTGTGAATATGTAATCATTCTTTGTGTGAGGGCATTTGATCACCTTTGTTGAGCGTGAACTTGCATTTAAAGCAAGTAGTGTGAGCTTGAGCTTCTTTGGTAATAGTGAGTCACAACTTGAATCTTTGAGTGCACAACTGATCATTGCATGAGTAAGTTTAGTCTTTTTGTGTGCATTCATGATTGAGTCTTATGTAGCACTGTTTGAGACATACTTTTTGAACTGCTAAACTTGAGTTTTACTTGAGCACAGGCAAAAGTTTAAGTTGGATATTGATGAGTCTACGATTTGGACTCAGTTAGGGTTTTATTTTAATAGATTTAGTGTCCTCATATGCATATTTTGTGCCAATAATTGATGTAAATCCTTGAATTATAGGTATTTGGATTGAGGAACAAAGCATGGACACTATTGAGCAAAAAGAAACAAGGCAACTGAAAGAATGAAGAAAAGAAGGCATGAGGATCGCCTAACCCATTGGGCGAGTCGCCGAACGGCCATGATCTGGCCTAATGTTCCAGTGTGCCAAGCCCTGAAGGAGAAAATCAAGTCGGCAATAGAAAGAAGCAGTCGGCAAGTCGCCGAACGATTCCGCGACGCAGTGTCATATCACCCAAACTACAAATCTTGAGGATACTGAAGACTAAAGCGAAAAGGCGATGGAAATGAACAAAGGGCGGATCGCTGAGTGGATCGGCGATCCCAACTAATTGCGCCGAATGGTCCTTCGCAGCACATTTTTGGGCGACTATAAATTCATTTTGAAATTCTTAGTTTAGTATACAATTTTAGTTTTTATCATTGTTATTATTCAGTTTTTGAGTTGAGAGCTAAAAACTAAGTTTAGAGACATTTTTCCTTTAGCTTTGAAGATTTGAAGATTCTCATTTCTAAGAAATTGGAAGTGGGTGTTGAAGATTCTTCATCTTATACCTTTGTAAAGACTATATCAATCCTACCCAGTTAATGGAAATACAACTTGGTAACAATTTTTACCTTTTTATCATGTCTAGCTAAAACCCCAATTCTTGGAGTGTGATTATGTGATTATGGGTTGATTTAACTGTTGGGTATTGTTAATTGATAGTTTATTTGCTGTTAAAAGGTAATTTCGTTCAGTAATTGTGGTTGAATTTAATGAGTTGTAGATGCAAATACAATCCTAACTTCATGTTTTTGTCATGCTCGAGAGAGAGGTTTTAAAACCAAAATTACTAAATCGATGGTCTGTGGGTATCGGGTTGTCATGGGTTCAGCTCGAGAGAGTGAATCCTAAACCCTTTTCCACACATTTAGCTCGAGAGAGTGAATGGACTAAAGCGAAGGTTGTGCTTAATTACTGCTTATTAGTGTTCGAGAGAAACCAAATTAATTCGGGGTAAATTGTTCGAAAGAAAGTTTATCCCCACTAAAGTCTCGCTTATTAACTGATTTGCAGTTGTTTACTATTAATTGCAATTACCCGATTGTTTACCTTAGCCCATAATCCAATCACATCCCAAGAACCCGCCTCCATATTTGGTATTTTCGTGTTATTTGTTGTTTTAGTTAATAATTGAAACCAAATCCCCCTAATTTGTGACACTGTCACCCTTAATTTGAACAATGCTTTTATTTGTAAATATTTTTAGTTATGATTGACTTGAGCATATTCTTACTTGCCTATTTATTGTCATCTACGTACCACTCCTTTGGGACTCAACCCCAACTCACTTAGTTGGGTTATATTACTACATAACGATCGTTGACACTTAGTATTGGATGAAGTGTCTATGATAACATTATTCAATCAAAATGGCGCCGCTTTCGGGGAGTGCTGTTATTTGAGAATTTTTAGTTAAGTTTGAATTTTGTTCTTGTTAGTCATAGTTAACCTTACTTAATTTTTTGTTTTGGCTTTTGTGTTGCTGTTTTGAGCAAAGACTTGGAGCATATTTGGTAGCAACAGTAACCCAATGGATCACCCTTCTTCGAGATTGATGATTTTTAGGGACATCCTAAATTTCAAGCAATTAGAGGATGAGTCCATTCATGAGTTGTGGCAGAGGTTTAAAATCCTATTGCAGCAATGCCCAACATATGAAATTTCAGATAAACTACTTCTGGAATATTTCTACCGGGGTCTTAGCCCCGAAAATAGAATAATGGCTGACCAAATCTCTTCGGGCTGCTTGATGCGACAATCCTATGAGACTGCAGCCCAACTCCTTGATTATGTGGGCAAAACCAACAAGGAGACTGAGAAGGACCAACACTTGGCCACACTGTTGGGTCAGCTGGATATCTTGGCCCAAAAGGTCATGGACTTGGAGGTACTGTCCAAAAAGACTGATAGGTACATCCTCCTTCACGAGCGTCGAAAGATGAAGAAACAAGATGGTGTGAAAATTGAAGAGGTCCTCTTACTCATTCTACACAAAGTTGAAGAACACGAGAGAGTGTTGGAAGATATAAGAGAAAATTTCTTGATGTTGAACCAGATGCCGACATCTCATTCTATGCTCATTCAGCTACTAGGTTCCCAAATGGACCAAGTGTTGTCTTTTCTCTACCCAGAGCCAAAAGAAGGGTGGCCTTATGCAAATGAAGCAAACCCCACTAATGGAACTTAAGGTGGACTTGTATCGTACCACGACGGTAACTATGGCACTGCTTAGGAGGCAACCCAAGTTTTATTTTGTTTTTTTTTAAGTTTGAAATAATGGTGTGTTGATTGTGCAGGTTGAAGTGTAGAAAGTGTTAGAAAAGTGCAGGTTGGCGAGCTAAAGGTCCAGTCGGTGAATCGCCGAAGAGGTCGGCGACACCGACCTAGACCGCCGTTGGACTCAAGACAACGTTTAATTGGAGATTGGAATCTGTAAAACTCGGCGAGCCCAGGAAATTATTGGCGAATCGCCGACCATGTAGGCGATCACGATCTAGTCCGCGTTTGGATCCCCAGATTAACTGGAGGTCCTATAAAACTCAACGAGGTAAGTGTCCACTCGGTGTGTCGCCGAGTGCGTCGGCGAGCATGACTAATGTCGCTGAATGGGCAAGAACTGGACGGTTTTTAAGGCCATAGGTTTAAAAGTTTAAACTCTTTCACTTTCCGTAACTTTTACTCTTCCCAAACTCACACCCATTTAGTATATTCCATATTTCTTGCTTTTCTACCGTATTTTAGTCGTTGATTTGTGTTCGGAGAGGATTACATTGCCACCTAGTATTTGAATCTTATTTCAATCGGCATTAAATATTGGTCTTCCGAACCCGAGTTTACTTTTATTGAATTTATACTCTTATGCAAATGATTTTATCTTGTTAAAGTGTGTTGGGCCTCTCTGATAGGATTAGTATATTCGAATGCCTGTTTTAATTTGATAATCTTGCCCGTAGTGTTTTGAATGTTGAAATCCTGTAATTTTATGCCTTAAAATTGATTAAATCTTGTGGGGTTGTGCTTGCATGTTGTTGGGTCTAGTCCGGTGAAGTCTAAGTAACCCGTAGTTGTGCCATAATGATGCAATTTTTCCAATGATAGAGCGGGTGACGTCATTCTTAAGGGAAAAAGTCATCAAATGGCCAAATTTGGCAAAACCAGGAGAAGTCTGAGTTACTCGGGGTAATGGGTGTTATGGGTCTTAGTTTAATTTGAGTAGTGCATGCTTTGATTTTGTTTTCGGGGCTTGCGGGGTTAAATTCGAGAAATTGGATTTAAAGTAGGCACGTTGGGTCATTTGGCGGACTGGTCGAGCTAGCCGAACCATTCGGCGATTCGCCAAAGGTCCCTATCCCATCTTTAATTTCATGTTATGTTTGATGTTTGACTCTGTAACTTTCGGCGAAAATCTTGTAGTCGCCGAAGGGACTCGGCGACTCACCGAAAGTCCTCTTGTTCGCCTTTTGTCTCCACCCCTGTAGATTAAATTGTACTGTAACTTTCGGTGGGCTAACCCTTGCTTGCCGAATGATGTCATCGATTCACCGAAAGGCCTTCCCATCGCTCACTTGTCAAATTTTTCTGAGAATTTTGAGCTAATCCTTTCGGCGATCCCGATCTAGCTCGCCAAAGTGATTCGGCGAGTCTGTCTGCAATTGTGTTTCTGTGCTTTTCATTGAATTATTTTTAACTTTTTCCATGTGTTTTGAAGACATGGTAAGGACCAACATTGACATGCCACCCCGTAAAAGAGCACGGGGAATTACGATTAATGAACGGGGGTCAAACCCTCCAAAGAAGGGCAGGCAAGAGCTTCCACCAGGTAACAAAGGAAAGGGCAAGAGTCCCATGTCTGACAGGGCAACTATTGGCTCCCAGGCTGCCTTATTTGAGCCTGAGGATGACAAACCCCTACAGTCCAGGCAGGCTAAGATCTGGGCTAGATCTCACCCTGATTCAACCAGAATCCCTCCAACTCCCACACCAGAAGACTCAGTACCAGCTCCGGCACCTCCTGTGGCTCCTATGCCACCAGTCATCCCTCCTCCCAGGCTTCTGAATAGGTTGAAAGGTGATGGTTTGTGAACCATCCTCGAAGAGAAGTTGCTTTCGACAGAAGGCCTTGAGGGCAGGTACTCAGATGTGAGGGACACCCTCTACTTCCATAGATTTGAGCAATTCACCAGTCCCTGAGGCCCCTACATTCCTTCATGGGTCCGGGAGTTCTATGCAACATATGGTGATTTGGTGCTGAAGAGTAAGAGGAAGGCCAACGAGTTCAGACCGGTTAAGTCGGTCATGGTCAGGGGTAAGGAAGTAGGGTGCAACAGTGAGCACATCAACAATGTTTTGGGTAGAGCTCTATATCACAGCACGTCCTTCAAAGTGTAAGGAAGAACATAATGACCATCTTCGTATTGTTCTAGGTGTCCTTAGGAGAGAAAAGTTATATGCCATATTTTCTAAGTGTAAGTTCTGGTTGGATTCAGTTGCCTTTTGGGGCATGTAATTTCAAGGGAAGGGGTAATGTTATATCCCCAACAGATTGAAGCGGTTAAGAATTGGGTTCGGCCTAGCTCTGTGACTGAAGTTAGGAGTTTTATGGGGCTCGCTAGCTACCATCGTCGATTTGCGAAGAACTTTGCTTCTATTGCCACGCATCTAACAAGGTTGACCAAAAAGGAGGTGTCTTTTGAATGGGTCAAAATATATGATTATAGATTTCAAAAGCTCAAGACTCTTGACCACAACACCTATTCTAGCATTACTGGTGGAAGGTAAAGATTTTATTGTTTATTGTGATTCTTCACATTTGGGTTTGGGTGATGTGTTAACGCATGATAAGAATGCTATAGCTTATGCTTCGCGGTAATTGAAGGTGCATGAGAGGAATTACCTAACACATAATTTAGAGATGGCAGTGGTAGAGTTTGCTCTTAAGATCTGACGGCATTACCTCTATGGTGTCAAGTGCGAGGTGTTTTCTGATCATCGTAGTCTGCAACATGTTTTCACTCAAAAGGATCTGAATTTGAGACAACAAAGGTGGATGGAGTTACACGAGGATTATGATGTGACCATCCTGTATCATCCGGGTAAGGCTAATATAATGGCAGACGCACTAAGTTAGAAGGTGGTGAGTATGGGTAGTCTAGCTTGCTTGAGTGTATCCAAGCGACTTTTGGCTAAGGAAATTCAAACCTTGGTATCTAAGTTCATGTAGTTGGGAATCTCAGAGAAAGTTGGGGTGTTAGCTAGCATTGAGGTAAGGGCCACATTCATTGAGGAGATCAAGGCCAAACTGTTTGAGGATGAGAATTCGAATGAGCTTAGAAAGAAGACAGTGTCTGGAAAGGCATAAGATGCGACTTTAGATGCAGGGTGTGTGCTCAACTTCAATGGAAGGATTTGTGTTCCTCGAATATATGACTTGATTCAAAAATTGTTAACAGAATCTCATGGTTCACAGTATGCCATTCATCCGGGTGTGACCAAGATGTACCGAGACTTGAAGCGACTTTATTGGTGGCCGGGCATGAAGAAAGGCATAGCTGAGTTTGTGGCTAAGTGCCAAAACTGTCAGCAAGTAAAGTATGAACATCAAAGGCCTACAGGTTTGCTTCAGAGAATGACAACAATGGAAGTGGGAAAGGATAGCTATGGATTTTGTGGTTGGTCTCCCCAAAACTTTGGGGAAGCTTGATTCTATTTAGGTAGTGGTTGACATATTGACTAAGTCAACCCATTTTATTCCTGTAGGAATAGATTATAATGCTCAGCAGTTGGCTAAGGTTTATGTAAAAGAGATAGTGAGACTGCACGGGGTGCCCCTTTCTATTATCTCAGACCATGGTACGCAGTTCACCTCTAAGTTTTGGAGGAAATTACATGCAGAATTGGGAACACAACTCAATTTTAGTACAACTTTCCATCCACAGAAGGACGGGCAGTCAGAGAGGACTATTCAAGTGTTATAAAACATGTTGAGAGCATGTGTGATTGACTTTGGAGGGAATTGGGATAAACTCCTACCGTTGTGTCAGTTCTCCTATAATAATAGTTACCACTCCAGCATTGTCATGGCACCGTTCGAGGCACTCTATGGGTGGGTATGTAGATCACTCCTAGGATGGTTTGGGGATGGAGACGTAAAACCTTTGGGGGTTGATTTAGTGAAAGATGCACAAGATAAAGTGAGAAGTATTCAAGCTCAGCTTTTAGCAGCCCATAATAAAGTGAAAAAGTATGCGGGCCGTAAGGTAAGGGACATGGATTTCTAGGTTGGTGAACAAGTCCTCTCAAAGTGTCACCCATAAAGAGAGTAATGAGATTCGGTAAGAAGGGAAAGCTTAGTCCTAGATACATTGGTCCATTTGAGATTCTTGACTGTGTAGGGCTAGTCACTTATAGATTGCCTTACCCCCCCCCCCTAGATTATCTGTAGTTCATCCAGTGTTTCATGTATCCATGTTGAAAATGTATCACGGGGACGGGAATTACATTATAAAATGGAACTCTGTGTTTTTAGACAAAGACCTTCAATATTAGGAGGAATCGATTGCAATTTTTGATCGCGATGTCCAGAAGCTGAGGACCGAAGAGATTAAGTCTGTGAAGGTTCAATGGAAGCATCGTCCAGTTGAAGAACCTACTTGGGAAACCGAGAAGGACATGTGAGACATGTATCCCCAGTTGTTTGACGATTCAGGTATGACCATACTCTTACTTTAGCCGTTTTTCCTAGTTGTCTCTCGAGGATGAGTGATGGGTAAATTGGTATCTATTGTAACGACTTGTTCACGTCGTTATAGAAAAGCCAACGGGGAAAGAATTAGGGCCGAAAAACATTTTATAGTAACTTGGGATTTCCTAGCCTAGTCCAAATTTGGACAAAATCTGAGTCAGTGAGGTCAAGGGAAATCTGGTTATGAATGAGAGATTTAGTAATGAATTTAATAACATGATTAGATAGCTAAGACGTTAAGGGACCCATATGACTTTACGGAATCGAATTCGGGCTAGTGGAACTCCTGAAACTGATCTTAGCATTAAAGGGTTTGAACCTTATGGGTTGAAGGTGTGTTGTGAAAAAAAGGTTTGAAACTCTAATTCCGACGTTCTGTCTCCGCGTAAGACGCCAGGGCAGGATTTATTCCGCCATGGTGGGGCCGCAATGATGGGTTGGGTCCCGCTACAGTGGGCCAATCGCGACTTAAGTCAGAATTAAACCCCAAAAAAATTATTTTTCTGCAGGTTTCATTCTTGAGAGTTAAGAGACGACCCCAGGTGATTCCTTGACAGTTTTCCACGACTTTTGATGTTAAAGGTAAGGATTTTACTCCCATAATCCATTTTTCAATCCGTAGAACTTAGATTCTTAGTTAATTATCATTGGAGGTGGTTTTTGAACTGAATGTGATGGTGGGAAAAGGCCCTAGCTACACCTTAGGATCATGGATTTAGACTTTGGTTATTGGGTTTGTTATAATCCAAGTAATTAAAACTTACTTATTGATCCTTGCGTTATATTAATTGTTTGTAAACCTAGAACAAGCGGAAACAATATGGAAAGGAAAGATTCAAGTGCCTTAGGGTGGTTCAAGCTTGGTTTCGAGGTAGGTGATGGTTTGACTTCTTGTTTGCATAATGTATGTTGGTAGTTGCCTCATTGTAAGACATGTATGTATGTGAATGAAGCATTATTGATCACACCTAGTGAAATGAGTACAAATGAATAAATGTATGCCATGATTCAGCACTTGATTGTATGATTATGAGAATGTACATATGAGTGTGACAGTGATTATGGTTGTGCTGAAAGGATCATGTGTCACATTCTGACACACTAATTTGGATTGGGTTCCACGTTCCGACGCATATATGGGATCGGGTGTATCCGGCACACTAATTGAGATCGGGTACCACGATCTGCTACACTAACAGGTTGGGTATAGGTTCCATGAGGGAACCATTGAATTGCCATATTTTACTTGTTGTTGAAAATGTGGAAATTGTACATTGCTCTTGAAATGTTAACTGTGTATATATTATGTGCACGACATGTTTACTTTGTTGCGATTTTTGGTATAAGTTATGCTTACTGGAATAGCCGTGTGATCCTACCTGTACAATGTGGTTGTGTATTGATATTGCACTTGCTCATTCTTTGTTGAGTACATACATCTTCAGGCGGCTATTGATAGACCTCAGCTAGGAGATCAATAATCGAGACCGAATTCAAAGGTAATCCAGTTCTTCTAGTGTGCCATGAGTTCTCCTTTTGCTTAGTCCATTTTATTCGGACTTAGATTAGTACTTTAGATATTCAATTGTTTTAGCTTTCGAGGTTGTGCCCCTATTCCTTAGACTTGTGAATTGTTAGAGTTTTGGTATATTGACTTCCAAGTTCTAGGGGTCGTTTTCCGCAATGTTTTGATAGTCGTTGTTAAATTCCCGGAGTTTATGGAAACTCCTTATTTTGTTCCATATTTAAACCTACTTCCGTATCTTTAAATGCATAGTCTTTGGTTAAGTTATTTAGTTTGGGTTGTAGTAATGGTTCTCCCAGTGAAGGGTTAGTGTGGGTGTCAATCACAATGGTCTGGATCGTGACAAGAACTTACCATTAAGGCGTTTGTCTCTCGCGAATTACTTACAAGATTTGCTTTGTACCTGTTTCGAACAAAGAATGTTTTGTTAGTTTTTCTAAATGGTGGTTGGTTTGT
>JAJOOE010013602.1:0-23744 GCA_036250405.1 Solanum raphanifolium
CTAGAAAACCTTGACTTACTAAGCATGGAGGTTTCCATCTCATGAGACAACATCTATGTTGGGAACCCGGACTTGCTAAACGTGAAGGTTCTCTTGTGGGAAGCCGGACTTGCTAAACGTGAAGCCCCTACTCTCATTTTTCATGTTCGCTCGGTGCTAAGCTCCAACTCCCTTTTCAAACATCTTTAAGCCTTTATTTAACATTAGTTCATAAAGTAGGCTTTAGGGACTTAATCCCTCATATCATATAGCTCAAAGGTTTCTAAGATAAGAATGACATTTCATCATAGAACCTACATTATGTGAGAATGAGCTTTCACATAATCATACCATATTCATAACATAGTCTAGTTTAGAGTACAATTGAGGAAACCTTTCAACAAAATCACTTTCACTAGATTATAATAAACCTTATTCATTCATTCATGTGTGCGTACATATGTGAGAAAGCCTTTCACATAAACACCTTTATACAACACATATTCATACCTTGCTAATCATACACTTTGCATGCATAATAAGATGTAAGGGTGCTTATAGGAGTTAACCTTTCAATAGACGCCATAACACATCATATTCATAGCTATACATGTAGAGTGTGTGTGTGTGTGCATAATGGTCTTCATAGTGACATATTAGCAACAACATTGATATTGAGTGTTCTTCCCTTAAAGGGATCACAAAACATTCACAATGTCCTAAAGTCATGAGCAATTCACATAAAAAGCCCTTAGGGATTCTAGACCACACACCCACACTTCATCATAGGAGACAAGGACACATTCAACATTGAATAGGTACTCCTAACATGTATATGATGAAACATTCATATAGGGGTCATATAGGTAGGGGTCATTCCACAATAGTACCTAACATAATCAATCATGTAGACCACACCTTATCCCTAACATTATCATTCACATTATACTCCTCATCATCAACACGCTTAAACATCATGCTAGCATTGAGGATTTCATACATAACCTTCATAGCATAACTTCATAAACATATGCATCATAATCATCAATTCACTTCAAATTTATTGCCTTCAAGGCCATGATCTCAACATGCAATGGAAGGCCAATAGGCCGGTGGGAGTGGATCCTATAGAATCAGAGGTGTTTAAGAAAGCTTTCCTTGGTAGGTACTTTCCCCGTGAGAAGAGGGAGTGTAAGGTTGAAGAGTTTATCAACCTTAGGCAAGGTAATGCGAGTGTTCAAGAGTACTCCTTGAGGTTTACCCAATTGTCTAAGTATGCTCCATCCTTGGTGTCAAACCCTAGAGATGAGATGAGTAGGTTTGTAACCAGTGTATCCGACCTAGTCAAGGAAGAGTGCCATACGGTAATGCACCATAATGACATGAACATTTCTAGGCTCATAGTGTATGCTCAATCCATTGAGGAGTCCAAACTTAAGAGGATGAATAGGGATGTGAAGAGGGGTAGATCTGATGAGCAAGTTCAACCTAGGTTCAAGAAGAGGGCTCCAAACCAAGATTCTTCAAGTGCTCCTTAAGGTTAACCAAGAGAAAGGTGGTGGATCTCAATTTTCTAAACCTAATTGCACCACTTGTGGCAAGAGGCACTACGAGAAGTGCCTAGCTGGTACAAATGGGTGCTATGCTTGTGGGAAGAATGATCATAAGGTGAAATATTGTCCAACTCTTACGGCTAGAGGAAGGGAGGCCAAGCAAGCTTCAAATGATGGTGTGGTTCCTATCCCTCCAAATTATGGCCGTTTCTATGCTCTCCAAGCTAACAAGGACAAAGAAACTAGTCCGGATATAGGTACCGGTAAGTTGTAGTTCCTTGTTGTTGTTTCTTTCATGTTGACCCTAGTATGAGTTTGCCTTTAAGTGGGGGATGGTATGATGAATAGTAGGTTGTGGTGAATTTTGATATCCTTGTCACTTTCTTCTATTCCTATTCAAGCTTGAGACCAAGAATTCCTAGTAGCTTGTTTCATGTTTTGGAGTCATGTGTGAAAATGGGTTTCCATGGTCTCCTTATGTTATGCATATGTAACAACCCTCAAAATGAAGTAGGATAAAGTAGAGCCACACATGAGTTTTTTGCATTAATAACTTGTTAAAATAATGAAGAATAGTCTTGTAAGTCAGTTTTCAAGAGTTTGGAAGTGAAACGTCAAGGGACGAAAAAGACGTTCGAAAAGTAGTCTTTTACGTGTTGGTGTGTTCTAGTATGTTGTTCATGTTTTTATGTGTTGTTTGGAGTCTAAAATCAGTAGAGGTGACCCTAGTGTCTTAATAAATGTTTTTAGGGTCAAAACGTTCGGATACGACGCGTCGGGGGCCACCCTAAGGGTCCCCGAAGAGGACCCCAACCTTGGCCAAGCAAGCTGCCAAGGCAGCTTGAAAATGTACATGGAGGGAGCATGTCTGTGTTGCGGACTAGCTCCACCATAGGCCAAAGTTTTGGTCCGCATCGTGGACAGGTCGCGAACTCTACTGCCTCGAGATTTAATTTCCAGAAACTTGAGGGAACACCTCCGCGTCGCGAACTTGTTTCCCGACAAAATCTGCGAAAATAAAACTCAAGTTTGACTTATTTAAAAAGGTCCAACTAAGTGACGGGTAGTTTGGGGAATTATTAAAAACGGTTATTATACCTATTTTAGGGTATTTTAAGTTGGTTAAAACCCCAAAACCCAAAATTATACCCATTCTTCAAATTGACCCTTCCCTTTCAAAATAGATTCTCTCAAAAACTCTATTGAAGACCTTGATGAAGCTCAAGCTAGAAGATAGGTTTTCAACTGATTTCTTCTTCAATTTCATGGGTCTTCAATAATTAAGGTATGGTGACTCTTGATTGTTGAATAACCTCTCATCAAAGATTTTCAAAAGTGATTCAAAGACCAAAATTCCCAATTTTCAATCTAAACATGGGTTCCTTGTCAAACGATTTTCTAAATCATTCTATTGATGAATTAATGTGGAATTAATGTTTTTAAGACAATTTTCAAAGGAATTCTTAAAGAACCCATGATCCCTAAATTCTCAAAATTGGCCTATGATGTGGGTCTTTGTGAATATGATCTCTATTGGTGAAATTATGTTTAGATTAGATTTTATTGATGTTTCCTATGATTATCTACACTTATTCATGTTGAATTGTTGGTATATTGATGAGTTGTGGATTATGGCCTTATGGGCAAAGTTATGGGTTGATCCCTTTGTTTATAGAATTGTACATAGACTATGTTTATGATATTGAATTACATTGTTGATTCCTACTGCTACCTATGTCAATTGATTAGGAATTGTTGAGGATTGATGCAAGGTGATCATAGCTTGGAGAATTGGTAAGTTTACCTAACTTCTAGTGTATAGTATGAGAATTGATGTTGTGAGGTTTGATCCACTTATGGTGGAGGTGTTTACTTCTCGTCTATAATGAACCAAACTTGGGCAACATCTTTCAATTGATAGGAGGCAAGCTCCACCTTTTCTTTTGAAGTAACCCCCAAAGCACTCACTACCTTATACACCTCATCCAAAAATTCTTGGGGATCTTCTCCCACCTTAGAACCTAGAAACACTGGAGGATTCTTCCTCACAAAGTCTCTCAACTTAGAAGCCATAGTACCCTCATTAGCATTCACTCTAGGCCCCACATCTCTAGTCGCTTGAGCCGCCATGGCTCGGGCCAAGATTAAAAAAGCTGACCTAATATCTTCATTGGTCATATCCGGAACCTCTACCGGAACTTGGACATCTTGAGGACTTTGGGGAGGAACTCCCTCATTCACATTCTCTTTTCCTACTCTCCTTGCGGGTCTCCCTCTTGTATTCATATCCTATTAACATAAGAGAAGGGTTAGGAAAAGAACACTTACAAAACTAAACTCTAAGGCACGACTTCAAGAATATGAAAGAAGTGTAACTTCTAACGTCATATAACCTCTACCTCATAGATGTGTCGCGACTAACACCGATGAACAAGACTCTACTAGATGTGAATTGCGAGACTTTGATCCTAAAAACCATTTCCAAAAGCTTGTGCTCTGATACAATGTTTGTCACGACCCGAGTCTAGGCCCCGAATGCAACACAGCGTACAAGACTCCGAAAAGCCTCATACAAGCCTCATAGCATTTCATTGCATTCAATATAGAAATAGTGCAGAATTAAAACTCATTTAAATCCAACATATCAAAACTTCATTTAAAGGAAAACATGGAGTAAAGCGGAAGTCTAAGTCTCACATGGCCATCTTAGAGCTTAAAACATAATAGGGACACAACCCTTTCCAATAAAAAACAACTACTAAAAATGTCTATTACATGAATTAAGGAAACATAAGTCTTGTCCTCGAAACATGAGGACATACCAAGTCTTGGAGGAAAGCAATCCAACACTTCAAACTAGCTAGGAGTAATCACTTGCCGGAACCTACACTTGTAGTAAAAACATGAAGAATATGGGTTAGTACACAGAAATGTACTAAGTATGATGACCATGCAAAACATGCCTTAAAAGGGGACATTTTGATTGGAAACCATGCATTATGCCACTTTTTAGAAACATCATGTACAATAACATAAAAGACATCATATACAAGCATTAACATCATATAAGTCATAACTTCACACTTAAACAATATTGCATGGAAACCATTAGCTTTACCTTGGACCTTCACCTCAAGCAACCCTTATGCTATACCTTGTGCAATGTATGGATAGCATCCCATACCACCATCCACACTAGGGCATCACATTTAGGTCACCTAAAGTAAACTTACCATTCATTTCCTTTCATCTTTAAGCCATATTCCTACATAAAAGACATATCATTTCATAAGGCATGACAAGGGAAAGTAACTCATAATATAACCCAAGTATAGCATACATATCATGTTAAGCATTTAAGAGCTAACATTCTTCAATTACTCCATTTAAGACACTTTCATATCATAGCCATTAAGATTTAGAGAAAATCGCTATGACCCTCTCAAAGCCTACTCGTGCAATGTATAAGTAGCATCACATACTACTACCTACACTTCGTAGAACCTATCAAGACACACAATGAAATCTCACGTGATGGGAAGTAAGCGATAACCGACATAGATCATGAGAGCTTGTCATGGAATCTGGTGTCATAAGTCCTCACACCGTAAATAGGTGGTCTACTTGCCTAAGGAAGACCGGTTCATATAGCTTAGGTGGATCCACTAGCTAGACCTATGCAGGTACATAAATTATGGGATAAGGTAGACGATCATTGAAACTCATGCCTAACTTTGGGGGAGTTTCCATCTAACCAAATCCACTTGGTGCTTTGACTACATTCCCATAGAATAGTTCATTACCTTGACATTATCACATATGAGGGGTGTCATTGGCCTACCGACTCCAATTCATTCATTACACATGAAAGGGTGTCTTAAGACTACCAATTCAAGGTACATTTAGGAAAGGGTGACATAGGCCTACCGGTTCAAGACTCATCATTAACCTTCTTGAAAAGGTGCCATAGGCCTAACGGTTCAAGGCTCATCATTAACCTTCATGAAAGGGTGCCATAAGCCTACCGATTCCAAGGTTCATTATTAACATGAGTGGAAGGGTGCTACTAGCCCGATCCAAGGATTCAACAATCAACAATATAATCATTTATACAAGAAAAGGATGCATAAGCCCTACCAATTCAAGATATATTATATATTGAAGAATCCTTCATATTCTATCATCAACATTCATAAGTGTCAAATTGAGAAAAGGCCTTTCAATAATAACACATTCACATTCAAGACATGATCACCTTAGCTTCATTGAATTCTCATTCATACAATGTCATGATAACAGTTCAATTTCTCATACTATGCCTTCAAGGCCATGGTCACAATGTACATAATAAGTAAACACCTCCACCTTTCAAATGAATCAACATCAAGTTAACAATTCTAAATCAACAAGTAGTTTCTCATATCTTGCCTTTAAGGCCATAAACCTCACATACCAATAAACCAACAATGCACCATAAAATAAGCATGGGTAATGACATACTTCAACAATCTAAAGCCATTTAAACAATTTCTATTCAAATACATTCATTATCAAGCAACCCACTTCATAAAGGCATAAACTAGGAATAGAGAGAAATGATGGGTTCATGGAGTATTTTCATCTTAAATCATCAATATAACAACAATATAACCATAATTTGCGATTAGAAACCTTTTAAAATCATTTGGTGAAAGAACCCATGAGATTGAGTAAAACCCTAGATTTTCATGAACTTGAAATCTTTAAAAGTTTACTTTGAAATTGGCCCTAGGGTGAAATCTAACCCTAGATGAAGGATCACCATACCTTTGCTAAGATTTCCCAAGAAATTTGATGAAGAAAGGTTGAATCCAAAACCCTAGCTCCCACTTCTTCTTCTTCCTTGAGTTAGAGAGAAATATAGAGAGAGAGAACTTTGGGATTTGATTTGGGAAAAATGAGAGAATGACTAGTTTAAAAGACTTAAAACCATATATATATTTATCATATAAACCATTTAAAATCAACCCCACATAATAAAACATTAAAATGAAATTACCAAAAAATGCCAACTTGAGGCAGCCGTTAGGGACCACACTCAACTAAACGGGTCGTGGGGGGTACCACGGTTCGTGGTGGTGCCCGTGGTCCTTATGCCAGTGTGCCTCCCATCCTTTCCATGCCCTCCAAGGCCAAGGTAAGTCCACGGAAGCTCCCACGATCTGTGGTTCACACCACGAGCCATGGTGAAGCTCGTGGTCATGGGGAAACACCTAGGCAAAGTTGCCTTACCTCCCTTGAGCCTAAGTGAACTCCAAGTTCACTTTCACGGACCGTCTAGGGCACCACGGCTCGTGGTGGTGCCCATGAACTTTGGGACAGTAGCTCCTTCAACTTGCAACATCTCCCACCAAGCTAAGGCGACCCCACGAGCCTTCCCACAGTCTATGGTCATGACCACGAGTCATGAAGTTGCTTGTAAAGGGGTGTCTTGGCTTGGTACCAAATTTAAGCATGCTGCCTTGCCAGTTGTGGTGGCCACCACGGGTCGTGAAGACCCTCGTGGTCTAGGGAGGTAGTAGCTAGGACTAGTTTTAGGTAGCCTAGGTTCCCAAAACCCTTAGCCCTAGCCCTTAACTCATGACATTAACCCAACGTTTAGGCTCTAGTTTAACCTATCATTTTTCGAGTCATTACAACTAGAGTGTGGAGTCTTGTTTGACAATTGTATCAATGCCTTGTGTGGTGAGACTACCTTGAACATTGTTCTTGATGACACCTAGAATTTGCCCCATTGGTCAGATTGATTGAGTGAAGCAAGAAATTGAAATGATCTTAGGCAAGAATTTTGAAGAGAGAACCAATGTGAAAACATACCTCTTTGTGGCCATCCTTGTGAGAAGTGTGAATCTTGTTTTGGCTCCCTTTGAGCCTCGCCCTTTTCTTAGAAGAAACCTGAACAACTTTGACTTCTTTATCCCTTCACCCATAACCTTCATGAAGTTTTGGTTTTTTTGAATAGCCAACTTAGGCAAAAAACCTAAGTTGGGGGTGTGGTGAAAAAGAAATGAAAGTCAAGAAGTGTGAAGAATTCCCTCTTTGATCAATTGTTTTGAAAAAGATGGAACCTCTCCATATGAAAAAAAGAGACTGAAAAAGAGAAAAAGTTGTGAAATAAAGTAGTAATAATTGCAAAAAAATGGGTTATCCGGTGAATCATGTCTAGTTGGATAATGGGGTGGATTATGTTCATGTTTGAATTAAAAAGAGAAGGAGAAAACGATTTGCAGGCCACTCTTCACGAAGGTAGAAGCCACGAACACCTAAATGACCATACCTTTACACGCAGCCCCGTTACAAGCCTTGAAAAGACCTTTGTGATCTTGAGTGAGCTGATATGAATGATTGATTGGAGAATAAGGGTAAACCTATGGGGGGAAGTCATGCATGTGTTCATCTTTGTGACTGTGAGAGTTGTATGTGTTTTTGAAACTTTAAATTTTTGAGAAATTTTGTGGGAATATGGAATCATCTTTGTTGTGAGGGCATTTGAATACCTTTGTTGAGCTTGAACTTGCATTTGAAGCAAGAATTGTGAGCTTGAGTACACTTGATGATGGTAGGTCACAATTTGAAACTTTGATTGCACAATTGATCATTGCATGAGTAGTTTGAACCTTGTTGTGTGTATTTATGTTGAGTCTTATGCCACACTGTTTGTAGACATCCTTATTAAACTGTTGATCTTGAATTTTACTTGAGGACAAGCAAAAGTTTAAGTTGAGGGTGTTGATGAGTCCGAGATTTCGACTCATTAGGGCTTTGTTTTTATAGTATAAGTATCCTCATATGCCTAATTTATGCTCTAAACGGGTGCTAAAGTGTTGACTTGCAACATGGGAGGTTAGGGGGCACACAAGCTGAAGAGGTGAAGAAAAGCGATCATGATTGATCGCCAAGACCACTCGGTGAACCACCGAGTGGCTCTCTAGCCCACCCAACTTTACAGTACACCACTTCTGAGGTGAGAGAATTTGGGCGATCAATGTTCCTTGTTGGCGAATCACCGATAGGATTAGCGAAGAGATATTATGTCCACCGAAGAGTACAAGACTATCAGTGAAGCTGCAAGCAGAATAGCGATAAAGAGGAACAAAGGGCGGATTGCGGAACCCATTGGCGATCCCGATATAGACCACCAAAAGTTACAGTATGAAATGGATGAAAACTTGAGAAAAAAGGCGATGAAAAAGAGCGATTGGTGAATTGTCGACTGGTCGGTGATGGCCGACTTAATCTGCCGATTTACCCCAGAGGCAAAATTTTGAAAGAGTATAAATTGTTTTTTTGAAAAGAGAAAAGGCATCCAAATATTGTGAAAACTCAGATTTGAGAATGAAAAATGTTGTTCTTACTGGTTTGAAGTAATTTTCGAGTAGGTTTCAAGTTGGGTGTGTAATTGGAGCAAGATTTATTCATTTTAAGGTTTTTGAAATCAATACCCAGCTATGGAGCATGCAATAGATATTGAATTTTCACTTTTTATGATGAATAGCTAAAACCCCATTCTTGGGGGTTTGACCATGTGTTTAATTGCTTAATTTAGCTAAGTGGGTGTTAGAAATTATTGATTGTATTGCTAAATCGAAGTGCGTATGATTTATTGTTGTTGCTAGATTATTGTGTTGAATGTTTATTTCAATGTGGTTTAGTGTTTTATGCTTACTTGAGAAAGAGGTGTAAAACCAAGGCGATAAATTAGCATTCGTAATGATTGGGCTATTGTGGGTTTATCCCGAGAGAGTGAATCTTAGTCCCGTTCTACCTATCTAGCTCGAGAGAGTAGATGAAGTGAGGTTGTGGGCTGGTTTTCGTATTTAGCCTGTTGAGGTTTGACTTCACATACCACGACACTACTTCGGTTCAAGTGCCAACGATTGCGTGTAATGATATAACCCAACCAAGGGTTGGGATCGTTCCCACAGGGAGTGGTTTCGAGAATTAATAGAAAAGTAAAATCAAGTTCTAATCAGTCATAGCTATAAACATTATTGAATACAAACATACTAAGTCTAAGGGGTGATGCAAGCGTCAATTATCAATGGGGGTTTGTATTAGCTAATCACAAAAACGACAAAAATATAAAGAGACGGGATTCTTGGAATGTGATAGGAATATGGGATAAAAGGCACTATCGGGTAGATGCTATTGATAGTACATCGCTGAATAATAAGTAACTAGGCAAGACTTTAGTGAGGGTAAATTCTCTCTTGAGCAACTTACCCCGAATCAACTCGGTTTCTCTTGAACACTGAGTTGCCGTATTTAAGCCCAACCTCCGCCTTAGCCCATTCACTCTCTCGAGCTGAAAGTGTGGGAGAAGGCCTAGATTCACTCTCTCGAGCTGAAACCATGACGACCCAATAACCACTGGCTATTAAATTAGTAGTCTTAGTTTTAAAACCTCTCTCTCGAGCAAAGCCAAAAATACTAAGATGAAATCGTATTTTCAACTACAATCTCATTAAGTTCAAACACAACTACTAAATGAAATCACATTTAAACAGCGAATATACCAACAATAACCAACACCCAACAATAAAATTTAACCCATATTCACAAAATCACACCCCAAGAATTGGGGTTTTAGCTAGACATGAAAAGGAGTTAGAAATCGATACCAACAAGTGTTTCCATCAAGTGGGTACGATGAATAAAGTCTTTAAACACGCCAAGGATGAAGATTCTTCGAGACCCACTTCCATTTTCTTGGAATTGAAAATCTTCAAATCTTCAAGTTCAAGCACAATGTCTCCAAAAACTCTAAGAACTAAAACTGAAAATATTCTAAGTCTTAAAAATAAATTCTCTCTAATTAAAGTCTGATACTAAGCTAACAATTTAAACAGGTATTTATAGTGTTCGAAAATTTATGTTGCGAAGGACCATTCGGCGCAGTTAGTTGGGATCGCCGAAACACTCGGCGATCCGCCATTTGGTCTGGTTCATCGCCTTTCTGCTTTTGCCTTAAGCATTCTCATGTTTTGAGGCATTGGGCGATAGAGTGCTGCTTCGCGGAACTTCTCGGCGATGCACCGATTTCTTCTTTTCATCGCAGACTTGACCTTTTCCTTCAGAGCTCAGCACACTGGAACATTCGGCGGGATTTAGGACCTTTCTGCAACTCGCCTAATAGTTTAGGCGATCCTCAGGAAGTCTTTTCTCCGTTCTTTCAGCCGCTTTGTTCCTTTTTGCTTGATAGCATCCAAGCTTTGTCTCTTAATCCAAATACCTAAAACTTAAGGGTTTACATCAGTTATTGAGACAAAATATGCATTTGAGGACACTAATTCTATTAAAATATAGCTCTAAATTAGTCCAAATTGTGGACTCATCAAGGTTCGAGTGAACTCAATTGAAGCGACATAGTTGTTCGAGAGAAAATTGTCTTATCTATGGTCTAGCCTACCCATGAGGATTTATTATCTTTTGGCAATCACCTAATACCCATTTAGTGAGAATTGGCAATTGGTCGGTCATTCCTCCAAGTACATCTTACTCATTTGATTACTCTCGCTGATTGTTATTGTTGTGATCGCTTAGAGATATAAAAAACCCCTACCTGACATTTATGTCAACTTTTTTATTTAATTAAGAGTTTCTGATAATTTCCATTCCTACAATCATGTAAATCACATTTATAACTTCACAATTGAATTCAAAATCGTACCGCTCCCTATGGGATCGACCCCAACTCACTTGTTGGGTTTATACTAGATTACGATCGTCTACACCTAGTATCAGATGAGGTGTAGTTGAGCGTTAATCAACCTACAACATTGGTTCTATCGCACAATCTAAGAAATGAAATAAAAAAGACAACTCCTACATGTCTCGTAGCCTCCTATTTATAAATGTGGTATACAACACATCCATAAGCAAGAATCTACACAGACACGGCTTTGTAGACTCCCTAGGATGACCTGCTCTGATACCACTTTTGTCATGCCTCAAATCCCATTGAGATGGACAGGCACCCGAAGTCGTAAAGGCTCGAGAGAACCCACATATAACCTATACCTACCATGTGTTTAGCTAAGATAATCATGAAACTCTAATAAGTAAACATATAAGCTACAATGATAAAAGAACAACATAGGTAGGCCCAAAATATACACACATGACTTGGCCGTTGAGGCCACAACTGTTAAGGAACCAACCATAACTCTATGATATGCGTTAGTCTACAAAGCTTCTATAAGATAGACAAACATAGAGTAGGTTGGGACAAACCCCGCCTTACCCTTAACTATGATACAATACCAAAATAAATCTAACAAGGACTTAGTAAAGCTCTTAATCAACCTGGAGCTCACCAAAAGTAGTTGAGTGTCGTGTGCTCTTATTGAGGAGATCTACTAGCTGGAGTACATGTGCATGCAACATAAAATACAGCGTCACTCGCGAGGGATGTCAGTACGAAAAAATGTACTGAATATGTAAGGCAATAACAAATGTAAAACAATGGCTCAAATGAAATCAAGTATCAATATATGAGTGCATAGATCAGAATAAAAGAGCACCTTTGTTTACTTTTGTGGGATCACGTATGTTACATTCTTTTCTTTACTTTTTTGTGTGTTATGATCTTTATAAGGCATGTGATACAAATAGCCAGATGATCAGTGGTAGAAGAGGATGACCCATGTTAGGCATTTTAACCCCTAGGATGTTGTCCTCATAATTACACAAATTGGGATCGACCCATGCTAGGCTTTCTCCCCTGAGCTGGCACCCTTCTATACCAATTAGGATCGGTCTATGCTAGGCTTTCGCCCTTGAGCTGCCACCCTTCTATACCAATTGGGATCGGCCCATGCTAGGCTTTCGCCCCTGAGCTGCCACCCTTAATTATGTAGATTGCCTCACTTAGATTCTTTAATCTTTGAGATTGTTGTTTTAGTGGTCATAATTATTTTTTAGATTTGGAGCCACGGACCAGTTGTAGAAGACATGAAAATAATAACTTCAAGGCAGTAACAATGACATAAAGGAGCTATGTAATATCAATGCATTACTTATGAGCTTAAATGACATAATTGACTTCAATTGACTAAGAGGAGAAATTGCCAAGCTTGTTGTTATGAATATTATTTCTATACTAGCACGTAAACACAGAAATATAGTGTAATGAACATGTACTGACTAACTTGACATACTAAGGAGAGGGGAAAATATCATTAGCCATGTTGGAGATTGTACGCTGCCCCTATGTTTCCTTTACTAGGAATAGAACTTAGGAAATTCACTTTGTTGATATTAATCCCAAATATCTGATTTCATGCCAAGAAATATGGAATCGAATAGCCTTACATACTTTATTCTCTGACCAGTACAACTATCACGATTCGACCTTCCTTTTTAGGTGTTAATCTACAATATAAGTCATGATAACCTAAAATCAACAGTTATCACACTGTGGGCTTCGTAAAATAATAGCTAACATTGACGGACAACGAGCTCATACAACCCTTAAACAAATGTGTATCACCACACTCTCCTTCTATGTCCAATACATACCTTATATATTTTTTTCCAAGATTACCCAAGCTGCCCCAACAACAATACACATAAAATAGCCCCAAATATTCTTTGTAATACAACAAACTATTGAGCTCACCGCCCCTTGAGCACTTAATGACAAACTCATACATAAGGAGGACAAAAATGGATCAGTCACCTTACCTCAATTTCTGCAACTTTTCCTTATAACTTGAACTCTTCTAGAACTTCAACTTCCCTTCATACTTAAACAAAAGAAGAGGAGAAAAGTTTCTTAATAACCAATTAGAAAAATGAGCAGTAGCTTGTGGGAACTTTTGCCTTATACTTATAATTAAGCATGAATAACAAGTTCTCCTAGTCTTCCATGAGAGGATTAGACTAAATCCATAAGTGTTTTTTCTTACATTGGTTTGCAAATATGAGGTTTTCTTCAAGAACCCTAGAAGGAATTTTATGGTTGTTGTTTTCATCCTTAAGAGAAAAGAGAGAGAGAGAGAGAGAGAGAGAGAGTTGAAGTTGATTCTAAATTTTTTATGTGTTAAAAGGAGTGGAAATAGCAGTCAATACTTATCTTATATTGACCCTTAAAAATATCCTCTAGAACCTTCTTTTTAGCTTCATTTTCAGCCACTTATTGGTCAAGTAGGTGATGCACCTGCTTATGTACATTGAGCTGCTCAAAAGGTCAAAGTAGGTGATTCACCTACTTGCCCTTTTTCTTAGTTGGGCTTAAGTTACATTGGGCCTTGGCAGATTTGGCTGTTGGGTTTTGATTTTATTTCCATTTTATTTAACTTAGTTTGGGCCTCAAGTGAGTCCATTAATATATGCCTAAATCTGATCCATTTTATCCCTTATTCTTCTACTCAACTTGGGCTAGAATTAGTGCAAGTAGGTGGCAGTGTACTTGGCCTAATATGGTCAAAATAATCTTAGTAAGTGATGCACCTACTTGGTCATTTAAGCTGTTCAATAAGTCTAACTAGGTGATGCACCTACTTGTCACCAACTAGCTTAGTTAAGTCAAGCAATCAACTCACTTATTTTAATCCATTCTCTAATTATTAATCCCTTTTTCCTTAACTTAGCACTTAAATTACAACCTTACTATCTCGAATTTAAATACTTCCATCGGGGTTAACTTTGAGTACACATGATGAAACATGCAAGACATTGCATCACCTTCCAAGCTAGTTTACACCAACACTAATCATATAAGAAACCTGGTCCCTCACATATATGATAAGGCTATGTCAAGAGTATCATATGAATAGAACTTGCATATGCGTAATATGGGGTGTTACAATTATATATCGAGTTGATATGTATACCACTAAGTAATAAATAGAAAGATAACTTTACTATAACATAAATGTAATGTTTTGGAAAATGCATTGGGGAAATGAGTGTGGTTAATGATAAGTGTTAATTTGGAACTAAATGATAAATTATCTCTTGATTTTATCTATATTGAACAAGTAAAACTGAACATCTATTTTCAGTATGGTGGATGGGGGGGGATATTAAATGGCATTTAATTTCAACATGCTTTGTTCGTTAGTAAAATACGGGGTTCTTAGTTATGTGAATCATTGCCTGACTATCGGAATGTAGAGGCACAAGCACGGGCATCAGAATGGACAATTCCTGAAAGAGACAGAGCAACCAAGTGAGTTCAGCCACTACTCTCTGCATTGAACGATACTCAGCCTCTGCAGATTTAAGAGAATTGGAGGTTTGCTTCTTGAATTTCCAAGAAATTGGAGAACCCTCAAAGGTGTGTTTGGTATGTAGGAAAATGTTTTCTTGGAAAACAAGTGGATTTCTAACTTATATTCTCATGTTTGGTTGGTGAGTAGAAAATATTATCTGGAAATTTTTTTTTAATGTTTGGTTGGAGATTGAAAAATATTTTTAGAAAATATCTTTTATTTTTGGCTTGAGACTATAAAATACTCTTTAGAAAAATAATTTCTAACCTTAGTGGCATAAAAGAAGAAATTTAAAAAATTTGAATTATTTTTCAAAATAATTTTTTTTAAAAAGTATTTTGACGAGAGGTGGTGGTTGGGGGATGGTTGGGTGGGGTGTGGCGTAAAAGTGACATTTTTTTAAAATTGAAATATTTTTCTAAAACAATATTTTTTTAAAAAAAATTGACGGAGGATGTCCTTGGTGGGGGGGTTGTGGTGGAGGGCGGCGAGGGTGGTGTGACGTAAAAAGTGAGTTTTAAGAAAATTTGAAATATTTTTCAAAAATTATTTTTTGTTAAAAAATAATTTGACAGAGGGTGGATTGGGTGGAGGGGGGGGGGGAGAGTAGTAAGTGGCATAAAAATGCTTTTTTTAAAAAAAATATTTGAAATATTTTTCAAAACAATTTTTTTAAAAAAAATTGACAGAGGGTGGCGCAGAGGGGGGGGGTGGGGGATGGTGTAAAAATGAAATTTTCTTAAATTTGAAATATTTTTTAAAAACAATTATTTTAAAAAAAAAATTGATGGAGGGTGGCCTGGGTGGGGTGGGGGGTGGAGAGGGCGTAAAAAATGAATTTTGTTTTAATTTAAAATATTTAACCAAATTTATTTTTGTAGGGGGAGAGGACAGGGGTTGTAGGGGTTGAGTGCGGTAACAAAATATCTCAAAATTTGAAATATTTTTTAAAAATAATTTTTATTTTTTTTGTTTGGGGGAGTGGGACTGGTTTGGGGGTAGGGGGTAAAAAGTATTTGAAATTTAAGAAATAAGAAAATTTAAAAAAAATATTTTTTTATGGGGAAGGTCGGGTACGGGGTAGGGTAAGAAAACAATATTGAAGGATGAAGTAGAGTTTTGGAAAATGTTTTCCTTAATTTTTGAAAGGAAGTCATTTTCCTTAAATTTGAGGAAAATGAGTTGATTTAGAAAACATTTTCCAAAATATTTAAGTCAACCAAACATGGGAAAATTGGAAAACATTTTTTGATAAAAATTTAGAAATTATCCCATATTTTATAAAATACCCATCATTTATAGTTTTGAACTAAATTTTATCCTAGTTTGTTGTACAAAATTTATGCCGCATATTTTATACAATTTTTATCCGAACTTGTTCTACAAAGTTACTTCCAATTACAAGTAGTAATACTAGTTTTTTTGTTTTTTTTTTGTATAAAATCAATGGTATTTTTCTTTTGTTTTCTTCCTCTTTTCTCAAATTCATATTAATTATGTTCGTTGTCATGACTTTTCACTGAACATTTTCATTATAAAATGATAATACAAACTTCTGGGTATTTTAAATAATTTTTAAAACTTGTAGGTATAATTCATATTTTAAAAAAAAGATAAAATATTTCTCAAAATCTATGGTCAAAACGCATGATGACACTTCCCCTGTAAATAGTTGTAAAAATTATTTAAAAATTTGTGGTCAAGCGGTACCTAAATAACAAAGTCTTGATTTGTTATTCTGCTGGCCCGATAAATGTCAAGTATGGATGTATTATTGCAAATCCAACCTATAATGTATGCGTCATTAAATAGCTAGCATATTCTAAACCCACTTTATAGTCATATACTCTCTCTTCCGGCCTTGCCTTCTTTTGACATACATTCTTCCCCCACCAAATAAAATAGTTATGAAATTCTATTTGGCCAAAAGTATATTTGAAATAAGCTTATTTTTAAAATTTGATCAAACATATTCATTTTTCAACAAATAAAATAGCATTTTTTTATAAAGCATATTTATCTAGTAAAACTTTAAAAAAAAGTAAAAATGTTTTAAAATTAGATGTACCTTATTTTATTCAACTAAAATAAAAAAGCATGGAATCAAATTTAAACCGTTGGACAATTATTAAATTTCCTTTTCTCTGAAAAAAAATTAAACCGTTGTACACACTCTCTCTTGGCATCTCCTCTCTCTCTTTCTCATCCTCACAAATCTCAGTAAATTTTTGTTTGATTTCAATGAATTTCTTCAGTAAATCTCTTTGATCAGCAGAGAAATGAACTGTATTAGTTTCAATTTCAGATTCAGAAAAAGAGGAAAACCCTAGCTAAGTGATTTTGTGTGAGCAAGTGAAAAATATGAATCAGTATCGTATATATGAAGCTATTGGCCATGGAAAACACTCGGTAATGGTTTATTTTTTCTTTGTTCTTCTTTTGTATGCGTTATTAGGTTAACTGTTTTCTTAAGTTTCTTTTTTTTTTGATTTTTTTTGTCTTTTTGCAGACTGTATATAAAGGAAGAAAGAAGAAGACAATAGAGTATTTTGCGATTTTAAGTGTGGATAAATCTCACAAAAACAAGGTTCTTCATGAAGTAAGAAACCCCATAAAAGAAGTTTCTTTGTTTTTATATTTGAATTTTAATTGTAATTTGAGTTTGAGAGTTAATTCATACAGAATTTACTAGGGAAGTGGAATTGGATTGTTGAAATTTCGAATTTGATTTCACCTACAACAACAACAACGTACACAACATAATCTCATAAAGTGGGGTTTGGGGAGGGTAGAGTGAGTGTACACCGACCTTATCCTTACCTTGGGAGGTTGAGAGATTAGACTGTTTTTGTTAGAGCCTTACCTGTATATGCTTGCATGTGATGATAAAATTGTGGAACTGCCTGATTTATCCTCTTGATAACAGTGGTATCTGGGCCACCGTGTATTTTAGTGCATAGTACTGTCTGTTTGTTATGCACATCAAGGGTTAGGTAGATGAGAAGATATCACCCAGTGTTATCTATTGTGAAATTTGAACCTTAGTTCCCAAACTGTTACTTGATCTATTTGATTGCTAGGCCACCCTATTGAGAAGATGAAAATTTAAGATTTAATTGGGAACCAAGCTGCGGAATTTATTTTATTTGCTACCCAATAGCTCTCTTAGAAATTTGAGGACTCCATAATACTATTGATTTTTAATTGTAGTCAACTTTTTTAGAGGAATAGACATAAAGGAAGAATGTTATGTAATAGGTATTTACAGGGTAATTATCCGTGAGCCTTCCTCAGTTTGGACTTCAGAAACCGTCTGCTTACAACACGTTGTTGTGTTGTTATATGCATTGACTTGCGGTAAAATTCTATTGGTGCTTGCTAATCTGCAGTGCTAATGGATCGGCGTACTCAATTGTTTTAACATTATCAGTGGTTCTTACAAATTTGCAGAAGCAGCTGAACTACTTCAGAAGCTAAATGTATATGCTTTTAGAAAGCATGGTCTTAGAAAACAAGTTGCCTCATCATATTTCTAGATGTTAAGGATTGTTGATGCTTGTGACTATCGTAGTTACGAGAATATTGGGAATTATATGAGTCATAACACAGTCTTTCTGTTCCGTGGCATAAATTTGAAGTCTCGTGAACAAATGATGAAGAACCCCAACCTCTTTTCGTAAAATCTATTTCCTTCAGTTTCCTTTATGCATACTTATTCTTTTATTGGCTACATTGATCATGCAAATGTATTGAAGTTACACTCGGGGTGAGATTTATCTTTTTCCTGTCTTCCATGTAACTCCTTTTTTTTTCTTCAATTTCGTTACTGTGGTGAAGGTCATTTTGGTGTTTAATAAGAAGATTTATTTGACTTATTTTCTAATTCAACCGATCCATAGGTATGAAACATATGCACACCTGTGGTTGGTTTTAGAATATTGTGTAATTATGGTATTTTATAATTACATTTCATTGATCTAGTGGTATAACTGTTGTGTTGGGCACTGGCAGGTATGGTATTTTATAATTACATTTCATTGATCTAGTGGTATAACTGCTGTGTTGGCATATAGGATGCCTTATGCCGACATTATGCACGAACATCTAAAAATTTTGACAACACCCTAATTTTTCTTGGTCTTTTTTTTTAGTAGAGGCGTGGGATATTGAGGTTTCATGGTAAATATGTTGCATGCCTACATTAGGATTTCCCAAGCAGGCACTAAGGACATCGGTGTCATGTGCGATTGAACACTTAATTAGAGATGATTGTTTGTAGTCTCACAAAATACAAATATAGGTTCTCACTCTTTCGACTAACTTGTTTCTTGTGCCAGCAAAATGATGTGAAAGAAATAGGTTTCTTTTTTGATTTGTATATAAAGAGTAGTCAAATATATCCTTAGTTTCCTCCTTTAAGCCTAATCCTTTTTATTGGCAACCATATTACAAGCCTTATCCTTTTTGAAAAAGTAACCCTCTTTTGAACCCTTCCCTCCTTGAACTTGAGGTTGTGAAAGTTGAGGCTAAAAGCCTAAGTTGGGGGTGTTATGGGAAATTCATTGAAGGAATGCTTACCACATGAGGGCTTGATATAAAAAAAAAGAAAAAAAGAAAAAAAAAGAACAGAGAAATTGAAGGATGGATGGGAAGTCTTAAAAGAAAAAAAAACTTTGAAAAAGAATGAAAGAAAATGAATAAATGAGTCTTGAATCCTTCAAAAGTTGAAAATGGTTGCATGTGGGGCATCTAGAGTGGAAACAAGAAAAGAAAAATGAAAAATAGTGTGGAATGTGCATGGGTTTGAAAAGTGAAGAAAAGTGGAGAAAGTTAGAAATGATGAGTTGTTGTGTAACATTCAAGGAGGGTGTAGTCACTTATACCTAAATAATATCCTTACCTTCCCTAAGCCTACATTACAAGCTTAACAAAGTCCTTTGAGATTTCTAACCAAATGGAGTTGAGTCAATGTTGATTGAAAATATGGGCAAGCCTATGGTGTGACATTTGTGTGCATGAGATGATTCTTTGCGAGTGTGAGTGTTGCATCTTTGTCCCTTGTCTTGTTTATATGTATGTGGGATTTTGAGACACTTCTTTCTTGTGAGGGCATGTAAGTTGAAAAAGTGGTGATTTTGAAAATTCCTAATTGAGTCAAGTGAGCATGTGCAAGTGTTAATGAATTGAGTCATTTCTTGAGTTTGAGTTGTTGTCACTTAAATGATTCTTGGTTTATAAAAATGTTTCATAAGAATGAGAGGATTTCTTTTGCGAAAAGTTTGCATGTGGAATATTTGTTAGTACCAACCAAAGCCATTACCTTTGTGCTTAATTGAGAGAGGGAAATTGATTTGTGGTGTGTCTATGAAATAAGAGCCTCTTGTGTTTCGGATTTTCTTTTCTTTGAGGACAAACAAAGTTGCTTAGTTGGGGGTGATGATGAGTGGTGGATTTCACCTCATTTGAAGCTTTTTTCGTAGTTATTTTGACTTCAATGGTGGATTTCACCTCATTTGAGGCTCTTTTTGTAGTTATTTTTGCTTGCTTTAGTTTTGAATTGATGCTTTTAATGTGGTTTTTTTTTTAATATTTGCATGAAAATAAAATGGAGAGTTGATTTAGGATATTTGAAGAAACCTTGGCAGAAAGAGGTCAAGAGATTTCTGGCAGGGAAAGGGAATAACTTACTGTGACTTGAAGCCATCAAACATCCTGTTGGATGAAAATGGAATCGCAAAGGTGTGGTGATTTTTATGTTGTGACTTTTCCACATCATGACATGTGCTTTTGACCAATTATATGATGTTGAAGTTCCATTTGTTTCCTGGCAGCTGTGTGATTTTGGATTAGCAAGAGAATTGAGTGATATATTAAAGACACCTTCCTCCCAGGTAGTTCACCTATCTCTCCCCTCCTTTTTGTCCTGAAATGAACAAAGGAAAAGTTAGATTGGTGGCATAACTGTTTGGAAGTTCACTAAAGGTAAACTGTTTGGAAGTGCTTTTGACCAATTATATGACGTTAAAGTTTCAATCATGTTTCCTTTTCCTTTTCCAGTTCTTTTAAAAACAAGATTTCTCTGATATCTCAAAACCATCTACGGACCTTTCAGATATTCTTTGGCATCCATCTGATCTCTCAGTCAGATCTGTAACGCCTAGCAGAAAAGCAGTTAAAGGTTCAGATGCAATTCTTTTACTTTCATTTGATGCACCTCAACTGTCTGATTTTGTCAAAATGTCAAAGGAACAATTAGACTCTTTTTAATAGTAGAATCATCAGTATTGTTAGTGGGAATACTCCCTCAGGAGAGAAGCAAAATGTGATCAAATACTTTGAGCTTTTGAGCAGCAATGCTGATGCAGCCAACATCTTGACCAATGGGTCTATTGTGTTGGCTCTAGTAAAAATGCTTCATCACTCCAAGGTTTCTCTTCTGTGTGCTCCACTTTCTTCACTTATTGGCTTGTTGATTCGTCACTCTACTTTTATTGTGGATGAGCTGGCAAATTCTGGAATATTAGGTGCACTCACTGATGGTCTGAGAGACAGGCAAGAGAATATGAGAAGGTTTTCCAGGCTGCTTTGGGCGAGTTACTATTTCATATATCTATTCAAAATGAGCATGTTCGTGATAATAAACCAATGGAGTCTCCATCTAAGGACAGCCGACCCTCATCCTGTTGGCAGGTATCTTCGTCTCTGTAACTTCTTATTGGTGCAGCTTGTCAAGTTTATTACTCCCTCCATTTTTATTTTTTTCTTGTTTTGACTTGACGTGGAGTTTAAGTAAAGAAGACTTTTGAATATTGTGAACTTAAATTAAAGATATGTAGAATGTACCAAATGTTCTTAAATTGAAACTTAGGGAGTGTTATATTTGTTAAAATTCCTCTCCACAATATCTCACTAAGCTATATTGCAATGAGGTTTTAAGTATATTAAGTGTTCTATGCCCAATCACTTAAAAGCATAGACACTGTCAGAAACACAATTCAAGCACCAATGCAGCTCTGATGAGAAACAATGCAAGTTGTCACTAGGATTTAAATGATATACTCTTTAATGGGCAAAAAACCATTTATCTTTTAATTAGTGATAATTATACAGTCACGTATACTCTCAGACATGCAAGTGTATACAATGATTATCTTGTAGTAAATCATGTCCTAGAAATCTGCACGGGACAAATTTCTAACATGAAGAATAAGATGGATGACAAATGACAACTTAGACTTCAATTTTTCCCTGTTAGTTATCTGTCCCACATCACAAAATATTGTAGAATATATACATACAAGATTCTATAAATTTTTCTCTGTATTTTACTGGATGAACTAATAAGCTTGCAATTCCCTTGTAATGCAACACTATATAGCAGTAAAATGAACAAGTGTGTTGAGAATAACGCAAGACTATCTTTACGTATTGCAAAGCCTCACATTCTGTCTTAATATTCCTTTCTGAAAATGTTAATGTTGTAGGTTACAAGTCCAATAATATCATTAGTTTCATCACTTCTACGAAACAGAGAGGATGATATTACTATTACTTTATGCTCTGAAGACAATTGGAAATATCTCGAGTCAAGGATGGTACTGGGCAGCTCAATTCACCAGCCAAGATGTCATTACTAACCTCTGCTACATATTTAGGGCTTCTGGAAAGCAGGAGAGCATGAGGCTGACAGCAGGGTCTTGCTTTGCTCATCTTGTTCGTTTTAGCCCTTCGTATTCAACGAGGCATGGAAAAACTTTCATTCAAGGATGTGGTTTCAAGTCTGGTCAAGCGTAATCCACAAGAGTAACAAATCTGCTTAAACATTCTGCACATGACCCTCCTTGAAAGTCATACACTTCCAAGTGTTGGAAGGTACCTTCTTGCCTTGGTCGAAGACAAGAATCTTGTTCTGAATCTGTTGACTCTAATTGAGCAGGAAAGTGAAGTTTTGAAGGGAAAGGCACTCATATTTGTGGCTCTACTTTGTATGATTGGGAAGAGGTGGCTGCCACTAGTTTTTTGCAATGCTCAATTGCTCTCAACCGTTGATAGGTTGGTTAAGGAGAAGAATGACTTGGTGAAGCAGTGTTTAGATGCACTTGGGATGGTGTTGTCGCATCAACTGTACCAAGTTTGCTTGACTGTATATCTGGGGACATTCAGCAACTGAAGGGTGATAAATGCCGTGGGTAGATAATTAGCATCACAAGTCGAAATTCTTCTTAGACTATGCATTTATTTCCTGTTGTTCTCCATCTTCTTGGGTGCCCTTCACTGAAAAAAAGGGTTGCTAGTCATCAGGTTCTGCGCAAATCTGCTTAAACTGGTGGAGTTTCCTTTCCAGGTAATCTGATGATATCCTCATTACATTTTCTTATAGAAACATAATTGACCATGAAGTTTAAGAATTCTTTTTGTTGTTGTTGATAAAGTTAATTAAAAATTAAGAAATCAGTTCATTGACAAGTCTATAACTGAAAATCTTTTGTTAAATATGTATAGCGTATTGAACGTAAATAATGTCTGATGCCTTGTTTCTCTTTGAACGTGTCAAGTGTCCTGATAATTAGCTTATAATTTTCCTACATAACCAGCTTCGCGAAGGAGGTGTACTTTCCTACAAAATGTTGAAGGTGCAGGGTTAGCGTCATTCGTTTGTTGACTCTGTTTGACAGGATTCAAAACAATGGCTCTTCACGTTGAAAAACAATATTTTCATGATTATGGAATGCATACTGCTGCATCTTCATCTTTATATTCGTAAAATTCTGGCACATCACAGTGTTCTTACTAAATTATTTCATTATCTTGCAGGAGAATGCTCAAAAAAATTGCTGAATATTTATCTTTCCATCCATTAGTGAAGAAGGTCAATTATGCAGGTCTTCCTGATCATCTAGGGAGGTCTTTGCACTTCTCTTAGGTATTCAAACAAGTGATTTTTTTGGGACTTTGA
>JAJOOE010013603.1:0-26484 GCA_036250405.1 Solanum raphanifolium
AATACGGGAGCTGCTACTGAGTACTGAGTGAACGGGCGAAAGGAGATTGGAGAGAAATCCGTTCCACCTTCATCGCATATAAATGGCTTAGCGAACTCTCTTTGTTTCGGGATCGGAAAGGTCGGCCGATCAGGATCAAAGATGACTGCCTAGTGGCGACGAGCCCACTAGGAAGACCCGCCTTTCATAACAATTTCTCTATCAATTCCATTACCTTATCCTTACCCATGAGGTTCCAACATTTTCTCCTTAATTGCGAACAATGAAGTGAATATTTCTATAATCTAAAATCTAATTAAAAGCTTAACTAATGTGATTCAATTTCAAAAGGGTTTGAACAATGATTGGGTAAAGTCCAAGGCACCCTCGCGAATCGCGAATACGGGAGCTGCTACTGAGTACTGAGTGAACGGGCGAAAGGAGATTGGAGAGAAATCCGTTCCACCTTCATCGCATATAAATGGCTTAGCGAACTCTCTTTGTTTCGGGATCGGAAAGGTCGGCCGATCAGGATCAAAGATGACTGCCTAGTGGCGACGAGCCCACTAGGAAGACCCGCCTTTCATAACAATTTCTCTATCAATTCCATTACCTTATCCTTACCCATGAGGTTCCAACATTTTCTCCTTAATTGCGAACAATGAAGTGAATATTTCTATAATCTAAAATCTAATTAAAAGCTTAACTAATGTGATTCAATTTCAAAAGGGTTTGAACAATGATTGGGTAAAGTCCAAGGCTACAACTTACTTCAGGAATCATGCCTATTTTCTTGTTAAATGGATATTTCTTAATTATCGAATCAATGATCAGAGGGTTAATTATATGATTATGGTCTCCCGACCTCTAATCGCATACGATAAATGGCAGCCTAACTACATCATTAAGCGGGGATAGGCTGGACCAAGTATAGAGCATTACGATTTCGTCCTGCCTAATAACCAAGCACGGTCTCTAGGTATATCCCTATCCTAGATACAAATTAACTCGAATTCTTAAGAGAAAATCATGCTCCTCATGCCCCACGTTCTATCCTCTTATCCCTCTCCCGAGTTCAATTCAAACAAGATGTTTATTTCAGTGATGATCAAGCACAAAATACGAAAACAAGAACATAAGATTGATTCATGTGATAATTAACTTCAATCCACAAAACTTCAATTAAATACAATCATCCAGTAGCCATAGCCCTAGAAGTAGGGAAATTAGCTACTCATATCAAGAATCTCGATTATGCAGTGTTTAAATAACATAAAGAGATCTAAAATAGAAGAGTTTAGGAATGAACCTTAAGAACCGATGAAAAAGCTCCCAAAGTCGTCGTTCTTCAAAACCCAGAAAAAGAATAAAATTCTAGTCTATTTATATTTAGTCGACTTCGGTCAAATCTGGAAGTGTGTTCTGCAATGCGAAGTGATCCCTCAAATCCAATCTTTTCCAATCATAACTTCTCCGCGACGCGGCTCCATTACGGATTGTTCTGTCTCAGCTTCTAATTCGCGAACAAAGAATAAAATCCCTCTCCGCGACGCGGAGGGGATACAAGTCTTCCTTGATCTTCATTTTTTCGTTCTTCTTTTTTGTTGCTCATTTACTTGGATCCTCTTGTGCTTCCCACTGTCTGTTTCAACACTCATTTCTTCATTTACGCTCACCTGCACAACTAATCATGTTGGTTAGTATAAATGAATTAATATGACTCGACGCTACTATCAATTAGTAAAGAATGATTTCAAACTAGGCCAAAATGCGGGTGTTATTTGGTTCTTAAGCATGCAAATACGCCCAAGATCACCACCCCACACTTAGAGCTTTGTTCGTCCTCAATCAACTTATCACACTAGTCCTAGACCTAGACTCCCTAATACTGGTATTTGTGCTTCCACCACTTCCTTTCCAGGATCTTTCATTAGTTCAAGCATGCATGTTCTCATTTACATTTGACCTTGACCACTTTCATACATCATACAACTCAAGTACTGACTCAACAACTTTTTGCAACCAAAGCATTACACTTCATGTTCACCACTAGATATCACCTTATCTTTCATACAACAAGTGCCCCTCACGCCAAGGAATAGTCCGCTGACTCAATTCCACAAATTGACTATCATTTAAGGACTTTGACAACAACACTCTCACTCAAAAAGAACATCTCACATGCATGCACTGAGAACCATAAGCTTGCCCATTATGTACATCTCCACTAATTAAGCGTGCTTTGCAAAGAATCAAATCAGGCTTTTCAAGGTTGTAATGTTGGCTAAAGGATGGGTAGGAATAAGTATATAGTAGTGACTTACACTTACCTAAGCACTTTGCACTTTTAAGACATCATAATCATTTCCTTCATTTATCAGCCCTCTCTCAACATTTCTATCACACTTGATTTACATACTTCTCAAATTGCCCCTCAGTTCTTTTATTCCAAAAACCAATTTTATTTTTAGTGATACTTTTATTCTCTTACTGAGGGTTTTTTCCTATTACCTTGTGTTTATTTCGGGATGCCTCTTCACTTTCAGTTTTACTAATTCCACAACAGTCTATGCTACAGTGCTTAGGCAAGTAGGGTACAAACAACTTAGGGATTCAACAAAGTGATGTCAGGTGAAACTGTGGCTGCCAATAAAAGGCTACAGGCTCAACAAGGCTACAAGTGATAGTATCTGAAAAGGCTAAGCTTTTTGACATATTCAAGGAGGCCTATTATCATTTCCTACACAAAGCAACACTTCAATTTCGCTTCAATAACACGCCAAACAAGTTCTAGACTCGACTCAAATGCACTACACATATAATACAATGCCTCACTGCTCATGGCACAAGTTCTAATCAAGTTGGATCAATCACATGCAACACAATCAATTCATGCAAAAGTTCTATTTAAGCATAAGTTGCAGTCATTAGAATCAAGTACAAAACTCAAATGCATCCATATATATATTGACCCACATGCTTTCATACAATTTTCTTTCAGAATTTCAAGCTTCAGCACATACACCATACCTACGACTCAATGACGAAAGTTGCCCTTAAGACGGTCGTCATCCATCTATCATAGGGCAATGCAAATCAATTACGACGACTGACTCGATCCTAAAAAGACAAACTCTTTCTATGTTTTGTACGGTTCAAAGGGACGCTCCTTGGCCAAAGAACTGAAAGCAACCTCCAAGGAACCCAAATAAAAAATAAAAAAAAAGACAGACAAAAGACACTACCAATGTTAATATATACAGTACAGAGAGAATTACACCCACCCCACACTTGAAGAATTAGCACTGCCCCTAGTGCTACACAAAATCACAAAATAAGAACAGAGGTAAGGTGAATCACTCCCTGATCAATCCTCCATGGCATCTTCGCCTTCGGCATCATCAGCAACTTGTGCAAGGTCAACCTCTTCCGTGTCAGAATCGGAGTCCACATCAGAACCAGTGCGCAACCTATCCTCGTCCGTCGGTGTATCATCATCCACATGCTCATGGAACTTAGGACTGATGCCTAGCAGAGTTTTAGCATATGCATTCAGCGGGTACCTCCTTTCAACCTGCCCCAATTGCTTTTTAGTCGACACCCGACATCCATTTTGGTGGCACAACATCTCCAACCCATACATATGGGCCATAATCAACTCATCACGACGATGGCGCTCCGATGTGGTGAGTGGTGGGCCGAAATCATTGTCGGGCTCCTTTGTCTTCGTTATATCCATGGCACTGGAAAAATGGTGCCATATAGTCCAAGCTTTCCTCCGGTACACCTGCAGCATGACACAATCGGGTAATGATACCTCCAAAAGCGTACTTGTGCCCTTTGTGAACTCGGGTCTTCCTTATGGCAGATTTCAATACAACACCGATATTCAACTCAGTATGAGTCATCAAGGCGTAAACCAGACACACTCTATCTCGTGTGATGTCTATGTAGTGCAGCCCGGGTATCAAGCAATTCATGACTATTTTCAACCAGCCCGGATACGGATCTTCCTTGATCTTCATCTTTTCGTTCTTCTTTCTTGTTGCTCATTTACTTGGATCCTCTTGTGCTTCCCACTGCCTGTTTCAATGCTCATTACTTCATTTATGCTCACCTACACAACTAATCATGTTGGTTAGTATAAATGAATTAATATGACTCGACGCTACTATCAATTAGTAAAGAAAGATTCCGAAGTAGGCCAAAATGCGGGTGTTATTTGGTTCTTAAGCATGAAAATACGCCCAAGATCAGTATGTCATTGCATTTAGGTGTTTTTTTTGTCTATGCCCTATTTTATTTTCAGCATCAGTTCCTTCTTTTATTTTCTACTGTTAGTACCACCCTCAATAGGTGTAGCAGTTTTAAATTTGTTGTGATGATCCATATAAAGTATATCGCTTTGAGATTTTTTTTTTATGAATTCAAAGTTAGAAGTAAATTGTGACTGCTTCTTTTAATAGCACGTCTTGACTCAGATTTCTCCTCAAATGCTCTTTTTTTTCCTTAAAATACTCCATATGATTACTCGATTTTCTTCGGATTTTTAGAACAATTTAGTGTATTGAGTGTTGTTTATTTCATTTTCAAATCTATTTCCCTGTGGTCTTGTCTTAAGTGGCATGTGTTCTTCATAAAAAACTTTAAAGGCTCATGTTTGAATTCATCATGGAATTTTTTGCTATTTGTGTTAAGAGTGAGTATGTAAGGTAAGTTTTCTCCCTTCCTTTCTACTCAATCTTGGGTAACTGTTTTTGAAATGGTCATGTTTGTTTGGCTGTTTGGCTGTTTGTGTTTGTGTGGGGATTAATTAAGTTGAGGGCTAGCTAGTTCATGAGTTTTTGTTGGGATTGGGGACACAACTTGTGTGAAAATTGGGCCTAAAAAGGCTGCCCCCATCATGTTTGTTGAAATGCCCCAACTGCTTTTTTAATTCTGGCTACTGTCAAAATTTGTTCCAAAAGCCAGGTTTGGGTGAAGTTGGTATCTCTTTTATCGATGTAACTTTGTTTTCAATTAGGTTATTTGAATCTTGATTGTCATCTTATTTGTACAGGTGAGTGGATAGTTAATACTGTTTTAGTTGGTTTTAAGTACGAGGTTTTTATTCAATTTGTTAAAGTCATGAGTTTGAGGTGTAATTTTATCGCTTATGTCTCTATTCTTGCTACTTTATTTTTCTTCCCTAATATAATGGCTTCTTCATTTGCATGTCCTTCCTTTTGATCTTCACAGGCAACATATGTGACTCTTTGCAAGTTTACCTTTATTGGATGTTGCTACTGTTCAACTTTATTTGTACTTAAATAGAAATTCTAGAATTATCTCATCGACTATATACCATTAACATTGAAGCTTGATTATTCTTTAAATGCAAATAGGATTCATTAGAATTTACCGGGATAAATGAGCGAGGACTTGGAAGGGAACGACTTGCTCTATGGATATGTTGGTATCTCATATTGAGAAGTAGTAAGAAATGAACTCTTAACGCTTATCATAATGTATTCTCCTGATTGTTGAAACTCCTAGCACAATTTGATTTATATTCATAGTAATCTTTGATTTCTGCAGGCATATTTACTTTTGGCTATCAACAACTCCCATGCAAATTTGCAACTAACTACTCATTCCAGCTTGACATGTATGTCTTTTCTTCTAATTGAATTTCACAAAGCTGAATATATCTGATCAATAAAATAACAATATATTGAGTTCTTTTTCTATCTTGCTTCCCTACTTCATACCAAAAAATAATGCAATCCCTGCTTTATGTTAAAAAAATAAAATTGAACATTGCTAAAGCTTTTTAAGTCCTTTATTACGCACTTAAAGACCCAGTAACCTCAAAGCCCAGCCGTGTTTTCATCGAACACGATCATTTCGAGAATCATCCAAGTGTCGAAAATTGAATTTCCCTCCTTTCAATTCCATTGAGAATTGGTACCAAATCGAGCCAGCGCTAGAGTTTGAATTTCGAATTTGAAGTCCTTCAAATCCTTATCCGTCCCCCCCCCCCTTCCCTTTTCAATTTTGGACTCTACCCAAAACAGAGGGAGTTTCCATTGAAAGAAAGATTGTGCCTAAAAAGGCTGCCCCCAACATGTTTGATGAAATGCCCTAACCGGATTTTAAATTCAGGTTATTGTCACAAGTTGTTCCAAAAGCCGAGATTGGGTGACATTGGTATCTCTTTTATCGATATAACTTTGTTTTCAATTAGGTTATTAAAATCTTGATTGTCATCTTATTTGTACAGGCGAGTGAATAGCTAATACTGCTTTAGTTGGTTTTAAGTACGAGATTTTTATTCAATTTTCTAAAATCTAGAATTTAAGGTGTAATTTTGTCCCATATGTCTTCATTCTTGCTACTTTATTTTTCTTCCCTACTATAATGTCTTCTTCATATGCATGTCCTTCCTTTTTATCTTAATGCAAGTTTACCTTTTTTTGAATAGGATGTTGCTACAGTTCAACTTTGTTTGTACTTTAATAAAAATTATAGAATTATCTCATCGACTATATACCATTAACATTGAAGTTTGATTATTCTTCAAATGCACATAGGATTAATTGGATTTTACCAGGATAAATGAGCGAGGACTTCAAGAGAATGACTTGCTCTATGGATATGTTGGTATATCATATTGAGAAGTAGTAAGAAATGAACTCTAACGCTTATCTTAATGTATTCTCCTGATTGTTGAAACTCCTGGCACAATTTGGTGTATCTTCATAGAAATCTTTGATTTCTCCAGGTTTATTTGCTTTTGGCTATCAACAATCGTCATGCAAATATGCAACTAATCACTCATTCCAGCTTGACATATATGTTTCTTATTCAACTCGAGTGTCACAAAGTTGAATATACATGATCAATAAAATAACAATATATTGAGTTCTTTTGCAATCTTGCTTCCCTATTTCATTAAAAAAATAATGCAATCCCTGCTTTATGTAAAAAAATAATTGAACATTGGTAAAGTATTGTTTTAGTCCCTGCTTTATGTAAGTTAAAATGTTATGCCATGTTTTTGTTAGTTCATGTGAGGAATAGGAAATACAAAGGTCGAGTGAGTTCTTCATTTTTAAGTAGTTATTTTTCTTATATGATTTTATTCATTGGAGATTCATAGTTGAAACTATTATTGTGAAGTAGAGCAATCCATGATGACTTCTATGTAATGGAAACATTAATGGGCTGATTTCATTCTCTCTAAGTTGTTTATTTTTTTGCATTAAACTTGATTATTGACTAATGTGTACAGTGTGTAATAGTAGAATCTCTAGACAATCAATAATTTGAAATATGCTTCTATCTAGGGAAAGAAGGAGCACAGATGATGAAAAATGTGTTCATTGATTATATTGTTAATTGTTGTTTTTAGTCTTGGGCAAATGGAACAGAGAAATTGTATGTGTTTTTGTAGCTCCAGAGTATATGTAAGTAGAATGTAAGCAACAGAAGTACTAAAACTGAGAAACAGAAGGCAATAAAATACATCTCTAGATTATGTCTATTTTTTTTCGATAATAAATCATACCTGCCTAGCTCTAAGTACATGTATTCATGAATAAAATGATAGAAAATGGAGAGAATGAAGGAAAACATGTGTTGTTTGTTCTCGATTTCTAAATATTGTGTCCTGTGTCGCTTCTATTTTTCATTCTCTCTCCTAGCAGATAGTCTTCTTTTTACTGAATAATCATATATTATACGTCTCCTTAAATTGTTGTATTTTTCATTTCACAATCTTCACATATGCATATAAGTAATTGCTATCATTTATTTGTGCTTCCTATTTTTTTAGTGAGGTCTGAGTTTCTTTTTCCTTTTACAGCTACTAGAGTAATCAACATGTTCTACAGAAGCTAGGCAAAACAATATATTTTGCTGCTTCCTAGCTTTTGTAGGATGTCCTATGCGGAATAGATTATTATATTCTAAGCTCATTATTTATGTTATTAGTAGAAGCCAGAAGCTGATGTGATGGGTGAACTAGAGAGGAGGGAGGGTGAATCATCTTCCTCTTGCCTCATGTGAAATGGCATCAAGTAAAAAGCGTGCTTATGTGGCTCTTGACTATGAGCAGGAGATAGAAACTGCCAGGAGCAGCTCCTCCACTGAAAAGAACTATGAAATGCCTGAATGACAAGTTATTACCATTGGTGCTGAGAGGTTCTGTTGCCCAGAGGCCCTCTTCCAGCCATCTATGATTGGTATGGAAGCTACAGATATTCATGAGACTACCTACAACTCTATTCAATATCCTTAAGAAGTAGCTGAAAAAAGGAATATGAAGAAGAATATCCATATAATAAAGCTTTCCCAACTGGTGAACGATCCTTCCCGTGCGGTGATCGTGGATAAGACACTCAGAAGAAGAAAAGATTACATGAAGATGGTTAACTACAAGGTAACTGAAAAAAAATTCTCTTTAGGATGAAAATGGAATCCATCATGAAGAATTTGGGATAAAGACATAGACCCACAATGTGAGAGGTAAGAGAGTTCCATCTGCAATGTTAACAATATCTTTAATAGATAAAGGAGGCAGACATAAAAACTAAATTGTCTTTTTTCTTTCACATAGCTCCCAGACAACTAAGCAGGGCAAAACTTGATATAAACGCTTCAGATAAACATTTGCAGGGTGTTTATCATATGAGCAAAGAAATCACTGTCTTCACTCCCATCAGCGTGAAGATTAAGGTTGTTTCTCCACCATAGAGTAAGTACAATGTCTAGTGTCTAGATTGGAGGTTCCATCATCGCATCACTTAGCACCTTCCAGTATGTAAGCCTTTATTTTTTAAATTCTTATCATGCATATACTTTTGCAATTTTAAACTGCATTTTGAATTGTATTGTTGCTAACTTAAACATGTTCTATGCTTAATTAAATGTGGTTTTCGAAGGGAGAGTACGACAACTCTGGTCCATCCATTGTCCACAAGAAGTGTTTCTAAAGTGCTGCCACTATTTTTACATCTGTTTTTGACTCCTTTTATTTTTTTTGTTCTTCCTGCTAAAGTTATTATGTCGTCCACAATGAACAAAGATTTGTTGTTATAGGCGAGTATTTGAGATGAGGCTATGAAACAAGGGCGATTAGAAACATTGTACCGCTAATACTATTTCATGTTTCCAGTGCAACCCTCTTTTGTCTAGAAATATTCCTTCGTGAACTTGAACTCTCTAGGTTTATTTTAGTTGAGGAGATTGATTGTGGTGTTGTTAGTGTTTATTATTTTTTTTGGGTAATTTATTTTATGCCAAATGGTCTGGTGGACCCTTGTACTTGTATCTGTTTGTATTGTGAACCCTTCTACTTACCCTTTTGTCATCTGGACCCCTGAACCCATCCAAACCCAACATTTTAAACACTTGTTTTGATGTGGTATCCTATGTGGAAAGATTCCACATGGAGCCTATGACACACACAAAGTAAGAGCGTGAGACGCCTTAAAAAGTCACTAACAGTCAGATTTTGACCTTTAAAGGCCATATCTTTTTCATTTTCACTCAACACCATTGTTGGACAAATTTGAGCTTTTTCCTTCTCTTTTTTTTGATTTTGTCTGTTCAAAGTTTTTCTCTTTTATTTTTGGCACCTTTATTTTTTCCTTCGATCTACTCATTTTTTTTTTTGTGTGTGATTCTATTATATTTTTGTTGGTCTTAACGATGACGGTTCGATGTTGCTACTGTGGAATATATGTTGAACTAAAGACATCAAGAACACCAACTAATCCTGGAAGAATGTTTTGGGATTTCCAAAAATATTCATTCAGTAATGGGTGTGGATTCTTCCGATGGGCTGATGCAAATGATTCAACATGCCAAGAACAATACAACATTAAGAATCCATCAACGAGTTCAGGGCAAGGAAGACAAGCAAGACATAGAAGACAAGGAAGGCAAAGAAGGCAAGGAAGACAAGGATCAAACACTAGTATTGATATCACTGTTATTGTGATTGTTGTTATTTGGTTTCTAGCCGTTATTTTTATGATATATTGATTTGTACTAGGTGTTATTTGATAATGAAATGGACTGCATTTGCTTCAGAAATCTGAATAGCAACTTTATTCAAACACAAATTCATACAAAAAACAAAGTCTTCCCAATAGCAACTTAACACAAATTCATATAGGCGCCATTCATATACAAAAACAAAGTCTTCCTAATAGCAGAACCAAAACAGTTGGGATCAAGTCATTAATCAAATTAAAGTTAGTTGGGATCAAGCCACTAAGCTAAACCAAGTGAAATCTAATGTGTGCCTTGAGTGCTTGGTGTGGCTTGAGTGCTTCTGTAACTCTCCTCTCGTACCTGCCTTTGAGTGATTGCAGCTCTTCCCTTCCACCTTAGTCCATTGGGTTTGTAACCAAGATCAATATTGGTAGGAGTTGAACTTGACAATGTAGCACTATGTAATACCCTATCAGTATTTCCAAACTGAGAGAACAACAAAAATCTTAACTTAAAGATGAAGTAATATCAATTAAAGCAATTTAATGCATTTAAATGATAAAATACATACCCTCTCAGTTACACTGCCACGTGATCTAAATAAGAGACCATAACCAGCTGTCTTTGCTTTTTTTGGTCTTGGTTTCTTATATGCAAGAGTTGCACCACCTCTCAAAGTTGTGCTAGTCTTTGCTTTTTGGTGAGCTGCACTAGAAGTTGATTGTTGAGTACTTAATTGTCTCACATCACTTGATGTAGCACTGGTAGGCCTTCCACCAGATGCCAAGGTAGTTACAGGCCTCACACCACTTGATAAAGCATTTGTTGATGAAGTATTTGTAGGCCTTCTAGAACTAATTAGACCTGCACTTGGACCTACATTTACACTTGCCTGGCTTCCAGCAGTTGCAGCACTTGTTCCAGCAGCAACATTTTTCTATAAACATATATTAAAGGCAAAAGTATAACAAGCTTAAAATTCAGTAACAAAGAGACATTAAAGAACAACTTACCAGAGTTGGACATCCTTTCTTGTTATGTCCAAAAGTCTTACACACAGAACATTTCATTTTTCTTCCCTTCCTTGTAGCCTTTCCAAACTTCTTCTTATCCGACTCATCACTATCCTTTCTCTTTTTTTTTCCTGGTCTTTCTGGCATGGCTGTAATTTCAAGTGGTTCAATGGCTGGTCTATCACTTTTTGGCCACATCTTCATGTTTGTCATAGGTTGAATAAACCTATTATATGCTTTCATGTATGTTTCCTTCTTATACCAGTGATCAACAAATGTATCAACAACCCAATCCTTATAATGAATTGTTGTAAGTGCATGGCCACAAGGAATTCCCTTTAATTGCCATGACCTACAACTACACACCTTCTTTTTTAGGTCAACAACATGTTTATATGGTGGATCAGGGATCTCAAAGCCAAAATCACCTTTAAACTTTACCTCACAATTATCTGCAATTTCGGCATTTTTTCTAAGAGTATCCATAGCCATTAGTGATACATCAGTAATCCATTTTTCTGAAAATTCTCTCATTTAATTCATTCTTTTCATAACTTTGACTCTTATTTCCTCTAGCATAGTGATTATTGATTTGAACCTAGCACCTAAAATCCAACTGTTGAAAGTCTCACACATGTTGTTCTCACCCACATCACACTTGTCATGTTCTTTAAAATATGCCCTACACCATGCTTCTTTGTTATACTTTAACAAAGCTTCTACAATGCCTACTCCTAACTCACTCAAGTCATCAAGTTTGGACTGTAAAAGTACCTCAAATGATGCCCTAGCAACCTGCCAGAATTTTCTTCTCCTTTCTTCACCCCTCCAGTCTTTCTTCCAGTTTGCCCATATATGCCTAGCACACCATCTAATTTCAGCATTTGGCAATACATCAATAAGTGCAAGATGAAGACCCTGTCAAACAAAGAACATTTGACACACAATAATGTTAAATATCAATTACTCCAAAAATGAAAAAATAAATTTAACAAATAATATAGTAATACCTTTTGCAAATCAGACATCACTGTTAGTCCTTCACCTTCTGTAAGCTCCAAATCATGTTTGATGCACTTGAGAAACCAAGACCATGTGTCCTTGGTTTCTTTATCAACTACTGCCCATTCTATAGGGTTCATCTGATTATTTCCATATTTGGAAATGCAAGATAACAGTTCACCTTTACATACACTTTTAAGAAATGCACCATCTAAACCAATAATCCTTCTACACCCTTCTTTCCATCCACTTTTTAAGGAACCAAGACAAACATAGATGCTCATAAACACCTCTTTTCCTGGAATTGTGTTCTTGGATGTCCTAATAGATACAGTAGTTCCAGGATTTGTGGTCTTTAATTGCTCAGCATAGTCATACAACCTAGCAAACTCCTCTCTGAAATCTCCCATATGTTCATTCATAACTCTCAGTTTTGCATTTCTACAACTTGTCTTACTAACATACAAACCATACTGCTTTGTATCAAAGACTGAATCTGATGTAGTTTGATGGTAGGCTGACTCATAATCCTCTCTTTGTAATGTTTACTAATCCAAATGGGGGTACACAATTTGTTTCTTGTTCTTTTAAAACACTTATGGACAGGAAAATATGTTTTAACACTGAAGTTACAGTGTTACCATCAATACTTCCAAGAATATGCCAAGGACAACCCTTTTTATTACATTTTTCCCTTATCTTTTCCTTCTCATTAGGTTTCAACTTAATATTAACACCCTTCTGAATAGAGTAAGTTTGCAGTGCCTCCCTGAGCTCAATGTGATTCAAAAATACCATATACAGTTGAAATAAAACCTTTTTAGCAGTTGGATCAAAGTAGATCTTTGTACTTTCCTTCCTAGGTGCTGGATCTACCACTTCATCATTCTCAACAGGATCCCCTTCATCTTCACTAATGTCACTACCAGGATCTGAGCTATCAAAATAAGGATCATCACCACCCAAATTGCCTTCAAATCTCCCCTTCCCCTCCTTATAAATGTCTTCAAAACCAGCATCTATACCTACAGGACCAGATGGTATCTCATCTAGATTTACTCTATCAGTCTTCTCTTTAACTTGTTCTTGAATATCAGACTGCCTAGCTTGAAGCAACTCTCATCCAAATCACTCAAATCATCAATATTTTCATCAACATCATAGAGTGAATCTGAATTAGAATGTTCTTCAACTCTAGGGGCAGGGACATGTTCTTCAACTAAAGGTAACTACTCTTCAACAAAATGGGATTGATTTTGGTTTAAATCCCTATTTTCATTTCCATCAAATGGTTGAGATAAAGACACATCAACCCTATCTATTTGTGGGGAGGATGACAGATCAGCCCTATTTTTGTGTGGGGAGGAGGACACATCAGCATTATCTTGTTGTGGAGATGAGGACACATCAGAATTAGTGTTAGTCAATACAACTATCGCCTCAACAACTAAAGGTATAGTAATGGGATGTACAACATATACATCAACAAAATCAGTACCCTTCAAACTATTAAGAAAGTTTAAAACATCAGAATCAGTATTTAACATGTAAAAAGTACCCTTTTTGTTGACTCTACATCCAAATGTCTCAACATTTTCAACACCCAATTCCAGTGTTATTTTATGAAACAACATAATATGCAACTCATCTACATCTATATTAATCTTTTCAACACTAGTGATTCCATTGGCATACCTTAAAGTAGGATCAGATACAAAACAGCCCCCATAGTGAAATTGAAGTGTCACTATAGTTAAAGCCATTACCTTACGATGCTTGTAAAGTCAAAAAAAAATAACTACAGTTAAACCATAAACTTCCCATGACTGTAACACAAAAAGCCCTAAGCTTACCATGACTGTAACACAAAAATGCCCTAATTTTTTTAAGGAAATAATGAATTGCTGTAACAGTGGACCACTAACACTATCAATACCCAAGACAATTGACCAGAAATAAAATATTAATTTTAATCAAAATTGGGATTTTACGAATAAACTCTAGAATCTACTCAAATTCATGAAATTTTCCATTGAAGTCACTCGAAGTCATACATCAACTAAGAAAGCATATTACACGAACATTACACCCAAACCAAAGTAAAATCCCCAAAAAATTTCAGAAAATCGACCCTAAAATCAAACAGATACGCACGAGAAAATGAAAAAAAATCAGAACCAACGCAAAAGGCAAAAACTTACAACGAAAATCAGAGTGGAACTGATTTTTTTTCCTTTTTGGTCAACGTGTACGTGTTTGTGCAACACGCACCATACCACAACCAAAAAAGTGTTTAAAATGTTGGGTTTGGATGGGTTCAAGGGTCCAGATGACAAAGGGATAAGTGGAAGGGTCCATTATACAATCATATACAAGTACAGGGGTCCACCAGACCATTTGGCCGTTCTTTTATTATCTTTTTTGTTATTCTGTAGTACCTTTTTTTAATCTTGGGAACAAATAAGTCAATACTTATTGAATGAGAATTTTGTAGTAATTTCAGACATTGGAAATCAGTTATGTAGTTACTATGGATTGAATTTTTTGTGGTGAAGCGTTATGTTCATATCTGATTTTTTATGATATGATATGGATGTCTCAACTATAGTTAATAGTGTTTTCAGCAAAATGTAACAAAATTTGAAAAATAATATTTGTGATAGTGTTATGATGGGTCTATGCATAGCACAAGCTTTCCTTCTAGTATTCTATAGAGGATGAAAACCATATAAGTATCAAAACAATGTTGCTTTTTGAATATCACATCTATTAGCAAACCTTAAGAATGAGCAATGCATAAAGAGATGGAAATATAGGCAATCTGCCTTGACTCTAGCGCAATCAAGGATAGGGAAAAACAGAACTACCAATAGGAAGCATAGGCAAAATAACCTAGACATGGAGCCTCTTACTCTAAATCTAACAGAAAGGCGATGAGATAGTGTGTTAGACTATTTCATATCCAACTCAGCTAAAGTATTTTTGTGTCACGACTCGATTTCAAACTTTCTGAGTCACGGTGACACCTACTATAATCCACCAATAGACAAGCCAATCCGCACCCATAACGACAAGTAACGCGACACTTATCCGCGAACGCATAGGAGATGGTAGACCCAAAACAGTAGCTTCGCACAACTTAGCTCGAACCTTCTTTTGATGATTTCTTTTGGCTTAAATACTTCCTAATATATTGCTTTAAGTGTCCTCAAGAACTTTTGACATATTGGCTTCATTTGTAGGTGTTTTGAGCTAAAAATGGCTTTCAAAACCAATTCGAATGATTAAGTAAGTGCTTCGAAAATTGAGGAGGAAGAGTATTTTTTATTAGAGCAGTTTCCTACAAGCAATATGCACCCGAAAATATGATGACTACTTTGCCCGAAGTGAGGTCACAATTTCATTTTCAGTTCGGGATGACTCTTTTGTAGTCATTTTGTTGATTGTTTCTGCATACTATGATTTGTCCTTGTCGGGTATACTTTTCTTTCTTTGTTATGGATTGGTGTTATAACACTTCGGATCTCAAAATGAAGAAAAATCCAGTTTTCCGAACACTGGTGCCAGTACCGACGGAACCACCCACGGACCGTAGGTAGGACCACGGACTGTAGGTGGGGTTCCGTCATTAAGGCCCAAGTCTTTATAGTCTCTGATCCTACCCACGATCGACCAGTACGGTCCGTGGTTGGACATACGGACCGTATGTGAGGGTCAGTAGCCTGTTAGAGGGAAATTGTTGTTGGGTAAACTTCAAATGGTCATAACCCTTAGCACAAAAGGAATTAAGTGGCACATGACCTACCAAATGATAGATAATTGAATCTTCTTTCCAACGCCATTGAGCTTACTAAAATCCCATCTCCGAGTAAAACGTTATGCTCGCTTTAGTGAAGCCTTGTCGAGCAGAGTTGATCGACGAACCCAAATGACGACCGGTAGGTCAAACGACGGACCGTCGTTCCCTCCGTGGATGGGCTTCGCCAGAATTAAGTTAGGGTCGTTTTTGTCTTTTCCCCTATGCGTTGGGCACCTAAACTAAGTCGTTTAACCCCTAAACTACGTCGTTTTACTCAGATTAAGCCTAATAACCTAGTCATAACATAATTAAAACCTTTATTCACAAAATTCATCAATGCAGAGCAAAAAAGAAAAGTAGTCGACCAAGCCCTCTCTAAGAATGCCACAAGTTTTCTTCAGTTCTAGCCCCGAAATCGAAAGATTTCTCCGTGAATTTCGTCACCAGGCATGTGGGATTTCACTAATGGTTTTCCTTTCACCCATTAGGTCCATAGAATTCAGCCAGATTCTTGATTTTCTATATCATGTTTAGACCAAGGGTTTCTAGAATTTTATATTTATGTTATGATTAAGCTGTTAGACTAATCCAAATCAGATTTTCATGTTTTTAAGGGATTATCGCTCAGTTCTTGAATGAAACTCAAAATCCTAGTTGTGTAGATTCATTTAGTTCATGAATTACACATGCTAGGTCAGTTTATTCAGATATACATGCCCCTGTTAAGAATGTTTCATTATTAGTACATTAATGTTGCATTTTCAGATAGCATGCCAGTATTTTGAGCTATTCAGTATTACAGAAATTCAGTTATAATATGTTACTTACATAATCAGTTGGGAGTAGGCTTAATACCAAGTGGACTAAGGGTCAGTCACCCTTATAGTCCCAGAACTACGTTCCCTCATAGGTTATAAGTCCCCTATGTGACCATCAGTTTAGTGATCACGCCAGCCATGCATGTATACCCATGGCAAGGTATATTGGGTCCTCTCGATGGGGAGTATACATCGGACTCCACGTTTAACTCATGTGGTTTTATGTCGATTATTAGTAGCTCCCACATTCAGATTCTAGTGCATTGACCAGGTTTTCAGTTACAGTTCAGTATTCAGTTTCAGCATGTTATAAACTTAGTCATTGCATTCAGTTAGTTCATGTTCAGTATTTTTAGTATAGTATCATGTTTATCTTATGTCATTGCTCAGTTATATGCTTTGTTCAGTTATGTATATTGTTCAGCTTACCTATCAAGTACTGACGCATACTCTGCGCTACATCTTCTCGTGATGTTGGTTCAAGTCCTCAGCATTCAGATAACGCATAGATCGGTAACTAATCTCCAGTTCAGCAGCATCAGTGGTGAGGCCTCATTCTTCGAGGATAATTGTCATGATTATCTTTCTACTTTCAGTCTTTAGTTTCAGTTTTTGCTAGATTTAGTTGGGGCATGTCCCAATATCTCTAGTCAGTAGAGGCTTTATTTCAGACATAATTAGTTTCAGTTTTAGCTATTGAGTTTGATCTTCGAGTTGTTATTAAACTCATAGTCTTTTATATAATATGATTAGTATTGGGTATTCCCCACTTTCAGTTAATTATGGTTGTAAGCTTCTGCATAGTATATTTCATTCAGTAATCTTTTAGTATGCTTATAATATGCTAGCTCAGGGTTAGCTTGTGGTCAGTCGTGATCCTAGGTCCCGTGTTTACGTCCAGGGGTAGCCTCAGGGCGTGACAAACTTGGTATCATAGGAAGGTTCAAGAGTACTAGGATGTTTGAAAGCCGCACTAAGTAGAGTCTTTTTCATGGGTGTGAAGTGCACCACATCTAATGAGAGGGAGGCTATAAAGTGTTTTAGGAAAACTTCACTTTCCTTGCTACCCTTATCGTGCATAAGGTATGATCCAACTTCTCGTTTCTAATTTGACGTTATGCATTTCAGATCACTGTTACGTTTTGAGTCTTTCCTTAGATATTTATGCATTGTTAGATCCAGGGGCTACTCTTACCTTTGTAACTCTCTTTATAGCAGTAATCTTAGGTGTCAGTCCAGAAACACTTTTAGAACCCTTCTCAGTCTCTACTCCAGTTGGTGACCCAGTTATAGCTAGACGGGGATACATAAATTGCCCTATTACAGTCTCTCAGAAGGTCGCCTTAGCAGATCTTGTAGAGTTAGAAATGGTAGATTTTGATATCATTCTAGGCATGGATTTGTTACATTCATTTATGCCTCAGTCGATAGTAGAACTTGGATCGTTTGGTTCCAGTTTCCAATGAGCCAGTCTTAGAATGGAAGGGTCGTAGCTCAGTGCCTATAGGTTGAATTATCTCTTACCTTAAGTCCAGAAAGATGATCTCTAAAGGGTAGTGTAGCACATGTTGAGGAAAAAGGGAAGAAATTAGCAAAAGATGTTCATCAGCTTGCTCGCTTAGGAGTTAGTATTACGAAAACATCAGATGGTGGTGTGATAATCCAGAATAGATCAGAATCTCCATTGGTAGCGGAGGATAAGGAAAAATAGATAGTGATCATATACTACTTCAGTTAGAAGGTGCAGTTCATCAATAGAAAGTAGAGGTTTTCTCCCATGGGGGAGATGGTCGCTTATGTGTTCCTAAGGGGATGCGTAGGTGAAGCAGGCTTGATTGGGCCAAATTTGGTACATGATGTGATGGGAAAAGTTCAGCTCATCAGAAGTCCTATAGAGATGTAAAGAGAAAGAACTTAGAGTTTGAGACAGATGATTGGGTGTTCCCGAAAGTATCACCTATGAAGGGGGTGATGAGATTTGACAAACGTGGAGGAGTCAGTCCGTAGAGAGAGCTACTTGGGAGCAGAAGCAACCATGAAGGCCAAGTATCCTCACCTCTTTCCTTCCGATTCCATTTCATCTTGAGTAATAGTCCCTCTCCAGTTTCTCAGTTTACTCGTGCTTAAATTCAGTCTTAGTACCTTGTTCCTTCAGTTGTTCTTGCATTTTCAGCATATTTGCATGTTCTTGAAACTCAGTTCAGTCAAAAATAAGTTTATAGTACTCAATGGTTTGGATTGCAGCTCCTTCCCTCCATACCCAGCTAGTTTAGACTTCATTCGAGAATGAATGTTTCCAAGGAGGAGATATTGTAATAATTCGGATCTCAAAATGAAGAAAAATCCTAGTTTTCAGAAAACTGTTGCCAGTACCAACAGAACCACCCACGGACCGTAGGTGGGACCACAAATTGTAGGTGGGGTTCCGTCGTTAAGGCCCAAGTCTTTATAGTCTCTGATCCCACCCACGATCGACCAGTATGGTCCTTGGTTGGATCTACGGACCATAGGTCTGACCGTAGGTGAGGGTCAGTAGCTAGTTAGAGGGAAATTATTGTTGGGTCAACTTCAAATGGTCATAACCCTTAGGACAAAACGAATTAGGTGGGTCATGACCTACCAAATGATAGACAAATGAATTATCTTTCCAACGCCACCGAGTTTTCTAAAATCCCATCTCCGAGTAAAAGGTTATGCTCATTTTAGTGAAGCCATGTCGGGCAGACTTGACCGACGAACCCAAACGATGGCCGGTAGGTCAAACAACCAACCGTCGTTCCCTCTGTGGATGGGCTTCGCCAGAATTAAGTTAGGGTCGTTTTGGCCTTTTCCCCTATGCATTGGGTACCTAAACTAAGTCGTTTAACCCCTAAACTACGTCGTTTTACTCAGATTAAGCCTAATAACCTAGTCAAAACATAATCAAAACCTTTATCCACTAAAAATTCATCACAGTTGAGCAATAAAGAGAAGAAGCAATCAACCAAGCCCTCTCCAAAAACGCAACAAGTTTTCTTCAGTTCTAGCCCCAAATCGAAAGATTTCTCCGTGAATTTCGTCACCAGATATGTGGGATTTCACTAGTGGGTTCCTTTCACCCATTATGTCCCTAGAATTCAGTCAGATTATTGATTCTCTATATCATGTTTAGACCTAGGGATACTAGAATTTCATATTTATGTTATGATTCAGTTGTTAGACTAATCCAAATCAGATTATCATGTTTTTAAGGGATTATTGTTCAGTTTGAAACTCAGAACCCTAGTTGTGTAGATTCGTTTAGTTCATGAAATACACTTGCTAGGTCAATTTATTCAGATATACATGCCCCAGTGAAGAATGTTTCATTATCAGTACATTAAAGTTGCATTTTCAGTTATCATGTCAGTATTTGAGGTATTCAGTATTACAGAAATTCAGTTATAATATGTTACCTACATAATCAGTTGGGAGTAGGCTTAATACCGAGTGCACTAAGGGTTAGTCACCCTCATAGTCCCAGAACTACGTGCCCCCGTAGGTTATAAGTTCTCTCTGTGGGAATCAGTTTAGTGATCACGTCAGCCATGCCTTCATAACCCTGGCAAGGTATATAGGGTCCTCTCGATGGGGTGTATATATCGGATTTCACGTTTAGCTCGCGTGGTTTTATGTCGGTTATTAGTAGCTTCCACAGTCAGATTTTATTGCATTGACTAGGTTATCAATTACAGTTCAGTATTTAGTTTCAGCATGTTATAAACTTGGTCATTGCATTCAATTAGTTCATGTTCAGTATTTTCAGTATAGTATCATGTTCATCATATATCATTGCTTAGTTATATGCTTTATTCAGTTATGTATATTGTTCTGATTTATTTTATCCTGCATGCTCAGTACCTTTCAAGTACTGACGCATACTCTGCGCTACATCTTCTCGTGATGTAGGTTCGTGTCCTCAACATTCAGATCACACATAGATCGGCTCCCGATCCCAGTTCAGCAACATCAGTGGTGAGTCTTCATTCTTGGAGGATGATTAACATGATTATCTTTCTACTTTCAGTCTTTAGTTTCAGTTTTTGCTCGATTTAGCTAGGGCATGTCCCAACATCTCTAGTCGGTAGAGGCTTTATTTGAGACATAGTTTGTTTCAGTTTTAGCTTTTGAGTTTGATCTTCCAGTTGTTATTAAACTCATAGTCTTTTATATAATCAGATTAGTATTGGGTATTCCCCACTTTCAGTTAATTATGGTTTTAAGCTTCCGCATAGTATATTTCATTCAGTAATCTTTTAGTATGCTTTTAATATGCCAGCTCAGGGTTAGCTTGGGGTCACTCGTGATCTTAGGTCCCGTGTTTAAGTCCAGGGGGTAGCCTCGGGGGTAGCCTCGGGGGTAGCCTCGAGGCGTGACAGGTGTTCCCTTGTAGGACTTTGATATGGTGGATGTTTTTGTTGATATAGTGTTGGATTGGTCTATTTTAGTTTTTGATTTGTAATCTGTAGCTTCTTTATTTTTGTTTGAAAGTAAGATTTGGATTGACGATGACCAATGATGGATAGAGAGTGAGGATTTTCTTAAGGGTAAATTGTCAAGTGCTTGTGAGTATTTAATTGGTTTTGATTGTGGCGAAGTCTGTTTAGTCGTTCCCGAATAGATGCATGAGGTTGCCTGATGATGGATTGGTTGACAACTTTCTTAAGTGCATAATCGTCGTCTTTTTGGGAAGTTTTTGACTTGGTTGGTACTAAGAGCATAGTCATACATGTAAATAGTGTTAAACATAACTCTCCGTTTTTAAAAGGTTGAGCACGTTATGAATGATTTTGTTATAACTCTTACAACTCTTTTTGTGACTTTTGATTCGTTAAGGGTTAAAATGTTAAATGCTATTTGTATTTTGAAAAGGAAGTAAGATTTTGAACCTTCTTGATTAATTTGCAGGCCATGTGTGAAGAGTTCTTGTGGTCCCCCTGTACTTTCTTGACCTAGTACTTTCCTTTTTTGGTAAATTCCCTTTTGAACCAATACAAGTACTCTTTTCTTTCCTCTTCCTTTTGGATCAAACACCTCCTTTGATGATTCTCCTCCTTGAAGATTTGAAGATTTCCAAGAACACTATGAACAAGGTGAAGACCTAAAATAAAATCCTTACCAATTTTAGCTCAAAATTTTACGAAATTTGAGATATGGGTTCCCCTTGATGTAGGAAACAAAACCCAATACTTTTTATCTTTCAATACCTTGCAAAATTCATCAAAATTTGAAACCCATTTCCTTCTTTCTTCAACTCATGAAGAACACCATGAACATGAAGTACATCCAATTTTCAAACCCAATTGATTTCTACTTCATTTTCACCCATATTTCAGATCTGAACTCCCAAGGATATAGAGATTAAACCTCAACACCAAAGAGTTTCCAATTTAACTTAATTCTAAAAACCCACTTTATGTTTTTCAAACTTCTTCACCCAATAATGGTGCAATCTTCAATATAACTCCAATCAATGTCAAATCTCAGATCTAGACTCAAGTAAGGCTGGGAAACACTAATCTAGCCTTAGAAACTTGAAACAAGACTCAAATCAAAAAAAATTATTTTAGGGTTTTCTTGAAAACAATTTTGACACTATTTTTTGTAGTAACAAACACAATACTAAAATCTTAAGAACGAATCTAAACACGGCTCTGATACAAAATTATGTAATTCTCACCACCAATAAGAACACAAATGCGGATAACAAAAAGAAAGATAGAAGAAGAGATACAAGAAAATGAACAATTGGCAACTAAATAATAATATTTAAGTTTTTTAGTTTTTTCTATTTCATTTAAAATTTTACAGTTTTTTACGGATAATGGTAAAGAAACTTCCAAACAATTACTTTTTATAGTTTACTTTCAGCATATAATGAATCACAAATATTTTTGGACAATACTATATTTTTAAAAGCAGTGGACGAATACACAGATTCATTTTAAAAAGTCAAGCAACAAATCAAAAGTTCACTCCTCCGGTACATTCTATGTGATTTGTGAATATACAGTTTTCCCCTTTTGGTGAAAATTGCAGTATATTTGGGGGAATTGGAATTCAATACAATACTCAAAAAGTTTATACTCTTTATTAATATACTCAAATTTTTAGGTTGTTTATTTTACAAATGCACACGCCTTCTGGCAAAATAGGCTTACTCAACATGAACTCTTCAATAATAAGCAATGGAGTTTTAAAATTGGAGTTATATAATCATGGAACGTACCACATTGCAAGTATTTACTTATCTTATTTTTTATTTAATTGATTCTTCAAGATAAGAAGGTAGCAAATAATTTTTAAAAAGTTATTCTTTCATCTATTATTTTTAAAGTTCTTTATTGGATTATATTATGATTGATTTGCTATTTTTTTAAGTTTATTTTGTGAACACTATTTTTAGTGATAAATTTAAATATGCAGTAACAATCTTTTTGTTGCAACTGATAAATAGAAATAATCTCAAATATAGGGACGTGGGTCTCCACATAAATTTACATGTGTTATAAACATATTTGTGTTATAGTGAATGTCTATTATGTGGAGTCCTTTTAGGGTATGGTTAGGAATTCTACTTGGGAACCAAGTTAGGTTTCCCCTATAAATAAATGGGTTTTCCTTTATTGTAAATCACATCTGTGAATCTTGAATACCCTTTCAAGAGAAATTATAAGTCTTATTTCTTCTCCCTACTTTGTTCTTCTTCTAAATTTATTTAGTTTCATAACACGTTATTAGCACAAGTCTCTAATCTTTTAATGGAATTAACCGAACAAACATTGATGAAAGGTATGTATCCCATCATCTATAGTGAGATATTGTTTGTTAATTAAAATGTCTATGGTGAATTATTATTTTTATAATTCCTCCCTGTAATCGAAATTAGCCCAGTGCCCCTTAATAGCTATACTTACCATTCTTTAAGAGATTTGTGGCTTATTAAATATATTATTATTATTATTATTATCATCATCATCACATCATCATCATCACCATTACCATCACCATCACCATGACCATGACCATGACAGTTACTATTACTATTACTATTACTATTACTATTACTATTACTATTACTATTATTATTATTATTATTATTATTATTATTATTATTATTATTATTATTATTATTATTATTATATGGTAAAAGATTGAGATGGTCAACTTTACACAGGTAAAGTAGTATGGATTATTTTTTTTAGCTTGCTAATGATTTAATATTATTATCGTTACAAGTTGGTGATGTAATTCATTTGCTCATTAAATTTGAGGAAGCTTATTGATACAGCAAAGTGATTTTTTTTTGTTAAAGGCTCTAGAATGAGTCTCAATTAAGGGTAAAAGGATGGATCTAAGTTCTATCACACCAAAAGGATAAGACGATGGATTCAAGTCCAATCGAACCAAGAGGGTAAGACATCAAGTTTCTATCTTGATGCACCATAAGATATTAGGTTCATGTCCCATCAATTTATGGCATAATATGCATTTATACGAATAAGACGTTGGGATTGAGTACCAATGCACTATATTGATTATATTTTGACTATTAAAGAAAAAAGTGTGCTTTTGATGAAAAGTAGTCATGAACCCTATTCAATTGAAACCTTTCATTTCCTAAAGTGAATGTGATAGTCGTGCATATTATGTCTGAAAGAAGACAAGTGATTGAATAATGCACATGAATATGAAATGAGGTACTAAAGGTATCATAATCACATGTTTGTGTTCCATTCATGAAGAATGAGAATTTTTTATAAATGCTAAAAATATAGATCCATTCTTTAAAGTGAATGAGGTGTAAGCCACCATGCTAGGCGTGGAAAAGATCACGACCTTTGGTTGTAGATGTGGTATCACTAAGAATGTCTTTGGGCAGCCATGTGTTATTTTTTCATTTGTATTGGACAAGGATTGGTGACACATTCTATAGTAAATCAAAAGTTTCCTACTTCCAATACTTTCGTACTTCGACATGATCATCTAGGACATCATGGTCTATATCGTCTAGGATATCATGGGTCTATAATGATAAGGTGACTTATAGATAATTCAAATAGACATCCATTAAAGAACCTAAAAATTCTTTTAAATGGTGAATTTTCATGTACTATTTGTTATCAAGGCAAGTTGATTGTGAGACCATCATCAATGAAAGTTGAGATTGAATCCCCTGCGTTCTTGGAACGTAAACATAGGGATATTTGTGGACCTATTCACTCACCTAGTGGGTTGTTTAGATACTTCATGGTCCTAATAGATAATCCTTCTATATGGTCTCATATGTGCCTATTATCATCTCGCAACTTGGGGTTTGCAAAATTATTGGCACAAATTATATGATTACTGACACAATTTTCTGATAATCAGATTAGTCTATTCAGTGATGGGATCACAACTCACTTTTTAGAAGAGGTAGAGTAATTGAGAAAAAATAAACCTGAAATTTACTCCCGGAGTATTAAAGTTGAAATTTGCTCATATAAAGTAATAAATTGGAAATGTACTAAAGAAAAAGGCACATGACATAGTAAACTTGAAATTTACTAGTACTAATAATTTTATTAGTTGGCATGAATTGTCACGCCCCGAGCCTACACCCTGGGCAGGACTGACACTCGAGAACCATTGCTGGCCCCAAGCAAACCCTTGGCCTGACTTAAGTCTTAGCAGAAGACTTACTCATGATAAAAGAAAGTATTGAAATACAATCATAATTAGACTGTCTCAATGAATAACTTAGAATGTTTTAAAGATCAACATTCCACTAGCCAAAAAGGCACTCAAGTCTCAGCATGAACAACTGAAAATGAAAACACTCATGAACTAACATCAACTAACTATCTATTAAGACTCTAACAACTGAGATGTACGTCGGGACAAGACCACGACATCTTAATGAACTAAACTGATAAAGCAATAAAAAGGGATCCTCCGGAAGCAAGGAGGCTTACCAACAACTTTAAAGCTCAACTAGAATCAACGATGCGCTGGGTGTTGATCCTGGTTACATGTATCTGCATCATAAAGGATGCAAGCCAATTGGCATCAGTACATTGATTATACTAGCATGCGAGGGGAATTCTATAGCAAGTCATAAGCTTGAAAGGGAACTGAAAGAACATACATGTGCTCAACTCAACTCAACTTAAATCATTTCAATATAAAGCAATAATATAAATGCAGTATAAAGAAAAGCTTTTAAAACATGGATAACAACTCTGTGTATTGAAAAATACAATAGTAAATCAATTTGTATGCAAGGATACAATATAAACTTTGTTTGTATATGAAAATACTATTAACTCTGTGTATATAAGAATACAAAATATCTTTGTGGGAGTTTCTCTAACCAACAACCATCACTTATGAGTTATGTGATGATACAACATTTTGCCTCACGCTGTCATGGCCGTCTTATACCTTGTCGTGGGTATAGAACCTAACTACTAAGTGGATCCACTAGTCTATGCTAAAAAGCACTAAGGAATCATCTAAAAAGTATGATCCTTTTTTACCCATGAGGTCTACATGGTTTATGGGGGCTGTGAGTTGTCTGAAATCTCCTTCATATCGGTGCTCAATACTACTCCCAAAATATAACTAGCTCATATGTTTAAAAACATAACTCTTTTTGTGGTTTGAGATAATTACTCAAAACTAGCCCAAAGGCTCTCTTGGAAATCAGTGTTTCCTCTCTTGCTTAAATGTGAAAGCGTTTATGTCACGACCCGAGAGCACCCCCAAGTCGTAACAAGGCGTACTCGACCCCGAAGGGGTCTTATACGAGCCACATAGTCATTCATTGCATTCAATAATGAAAATAGTGTGGAATAAAAAAAAACTTATTTACATCCACACATTTAAACTT
>JAJOOE010013604.1:0-15416 GCA_036250405.1 Solanum raphanifolium
AGTCCCTATTTCCCGTTAATTAATGTTGAATGTACTTCCGCGACCGATGAAGTGTGATGACAAGTTTGAGAGGCTTGTTTGGGGTTCCTTCGGGTTCCTCATTCGCCATGTCACGTCTAGGCCCTAGGCTTGGGTCGTGACACGTACATTCATGTTGATTCGATTGAGAGCACTATTCAAGTCATCGGTATTGATCGAAACCGAGAATCAATTTTTTGCAGAAGAACAACCACATTCAACACATGAGAGGTGGCTTAAATGTGAGAAAAATTTAAAATTTTTTGGAAGGGTCAAAATCATTTTTGCAATAAAAAAATAAGTGGAGCCACAAGCTCAAACAATCACAAAGCAGTTTTTAAAAACACAATTAAAAACAGAGAACCCAAATGTACACCAAAATACAAGTATCCGAAACAAGCAAAACAAGGTGGGCCTCACCCCACCACAAATAAGAGTGTTTGTCCTCAAATGCAAATAATATAGAATCCAAAAGGCAAAGTAAAGAAAGACAGAGATAGGGTGAATAAAGGACCTGTCTATGCAGTCTCTCTCTCTGTCAGGGTCTCAGTGGCTGATGGAGCAGTCTGTATATGGGCATCAACCCGGAGTAGTCTCAGACTGAATAGCAGTGCTAGATTCGCTCGGAGCTACTGTGGGCATCTCAGCTGGCAATGCCTGGGTCACCGGCTGCACAACCATTTCTATAAGATCTGGCAAGTCTCTGAATATGCCCTCATCTCTGCTCTCCTATGTCTCCTTAGCATCCATCGATATCAACTCCGTATTGGTCTCTGCATCCGACTTTGCATGTTCTGCGCCATCCCCCTTCACATCTTCGGTGGTCTCAAGAGCATCCTTGTCATTTACCCTCTCTATTAGTGAAGTGAAGTCAGTAGACTTAAGGTAGTCTACGTCCTTCCTCAAACTCGCAATCTCGGCTTTTAAAGCTGCCAGCTCAGAGGATTCTCCCTGTCTTCTCTCACAAGCAATGACTCTCACTGTCAGGGCATCAACAATAGTGTGAAGTGGGGTAAGTGCTGCTAGTATGGCCCTGTTGATCATCCCTAGAACGAACTTTTCCAATCGGGTAGCTCTCACATCAGCTGAATAGGCTAACTGCCCTATCTTCAGGATCATGGCCTGAGTGATCCTGGCAGGTTGGGAGGAAGAGGATGTACCTGGAGTATGTTAAGGGGAAGAAAGAGCAAGTATACTTGAAGGCTCCGAAGTCAGAGTAGATGAGGATGCCTCTGCTGACAATGAGTCAACATCGAACTCTGGAGAAGTATCTGTTGGGGTTGCACTCCTCCTGTCAACCTCCTCTCGTGTGAACTCGGCCTTTATACGCCGAATATTGGTGGAAGAAGATGGGGTGACCTCTATATCATTGGCAGGGTCCCAGGGTACTCCGGAACGTCGACATAACTCGGTGATCAGAACAGGAAAAGGCAAAGATGTATGTGTATGTTTGGCTCTCATAGCCATATCCTGTGAAATCAGCAGTCCCAGGTCGATCCGCCTCCTGGCCATGATAGAACCAAGGCAAGCCGCCTTAGGATGATGCAGAATGGACTCGTTCTGGGATGACATGATAGTGCTACTGATGAAACCAAACTAGTACCGGGAGGCGATGTTCATATCCCTCTTTTCAATCGGAGCTCCCGCACCCAACTACCTCGGGGTGATGTCAGAAATCATCGGAGCTACCCAACCCTTCAAATCATCCAGGGATGGAAAAATAGGCAGACCCTTAGGGCAGTATCGAGTGCAGCAGTCGACCTAGTACAACATTGATATGCTCGTTGTGACACTCTACCTCCTTGCCTCTAACCATAACTGACTTCACCGGTCGGAACTCACTAGCCTTTTTCTTATTTTTCGGGACTAACTCCCCATAGGCTAAACAGAATTCTCAAACCCTGGAAGGGATGTAATGGACCTGTGGCCTAGTGAACTGCTCGAACTCATGATACTTGAGCGTGTCAAGCATTTCAGCATGCTTACCTTACAAACCCTCCACAAATAGTAACTTTTCTTCTAGAATGGTTCGTAAACCATCGCCTTTCAATCTGTTCAGTAATCTGGGTGGAGGTGGAGCTACGGGGAGTGCAGGGGCCACTGAAGGTAGTGCCAGGTTTGGCACTGATTCGGTAATCGGAGGAGTTGCAGCTGATGTAACTATGATAGGTGTTGATTGAGTTCTATCCCTGAACCTATTCTGTCGGTGAATCAAGGGTTGTTCATCTTCCGGCTCAGAAAAATCTAGCTCAATAGTTGACCCTTTTCTAGCGATATGCTTCTTTCGTTTGCCTTTATCTCCCGATAGGAGATCTTGCTTTCTTTTCTGTGAAGGTCGTGATCCTCCTTCATTGATTATAATTCCCTTTGCCTTTTATTGAGGTGCTTCGTTTAAGTTTGTGCGTAACATATCTGCAAAAGATCAAGAGATTAGGTGAAACTCAACTCAAACACAGAGAATCTTATTGCAAAAGGATTCGCCAATCAAGTCGGTGAATAGCCAAATCTCTTTGGCGATCTAAGTCGGCCTCGCCGAAGGAATTAGCTTTAAATCTAGGCAAAGTAGAGATGAAAAAGTTTATTTGGTGAGACGCCAACTACTTTCGGCGACGACAAGGCTGTCCGCCAAAAGATACAGTGAAAGAGGGAAAAAGGGGGCATGCAAAGGGTGGTCTAAAGTCCTATCGGTAGTCGCCAACTAGTTTAGGCGATCACGAATGTGTCCGCCAAAAGTTACAGATCTCTTAGCACTATGGACATGAATGAAGGGCGATCTAAGACTAGTAGGCGAACCGCCGATTCGTTTAGCGAGCATGACCCAGCGCGCCAAATGATTCAACGTGCCTATATTTCAACCCACTTCTTAGAATCGACCTTACAAGCCCTGGAAGCAAAATCAAAGTATGCATACACAAAATTTACACAAGACCCATACTTCCCATCACCCTGGATTACTCAGACTTCTTCCGATTTCACCAAATTTGGCTAACTAACTAAGATTACCCTTAGGAATGTTGTCACCCATTCCTTCATTGAGTACTTTTCGTTATTTAGCACAAATATGGGTCACTTCAATTTTTTTAATTAGCACGACCAACCTAACAATGATTACGCAACACCCACTTCAAGTTCATTCAAATCAAAGCACAAACACTATGGCAATCGACTATTAAAACATTTCAGACAAAATTTTTGATTTAACAATAGCGTCAAAACACCTTATTTCTATCAGAGAGGCTCAGCACACATCATCCTGGTACTATAATTTTAAGAGAGTGCAAAATTATCACAAATAAGTTCGAAGTTTAAGAGACTAACCTTTGATGTTGATCAAATTGCTTTTTGAAACGCTAGGTAGCAAAGAAATTCAACCCCAAACACTAGTCACCGACTAAAAATACTAATGGAAGGAAAAAATCTAGGAAAAAGTACCTTTGGTGTGATTTTGAGGAGTTTAAAACGAGGGAAAGTGAGAGATTCAAAAATTTGACATTTGGCCTTGTTATAACCGTTTAGTTCTTGGCCATTCAGCGACGTTAGTCTTGTTGCCGATCAACTCGGTGACGCGCCAAACATATACTCATCTCGCCGAGTTTTACAGGACATCTCTTATTTTGGGGTCATAATGGCAGATTAAATCGAAATCGCCGATAGGTTCGATGATTCGCCAACTGGATCCTTGGCTCACCAACTTGCACTTTTCAACATCTTTCTCACTTTAACCTACAAAATTAACACACCATTATTTGAACAGAATAACTTAAAGCAACATCACCTTAGGTTGTCTCCCAAAAAGTTGCTTAGTTAACGTCGTGGCACGACACAAGTCCTTTCTCATTCTCTGTTATTGGGGTTGGCCCTAGTGTCACTATGTGACCCCAATATGTCATTTGGGTGGAGATTAGGCACTGCAAAACTCAGGAGTGACCTGATTAGCTGAATTGATCTAAAGTGAGATCCAATCATTTGATTCAACACTTCAATATTCTCCTTCATTTCTTCCAACATTCAATCTTGATCGGTGATCTTTTGGAGAATGATTTGAAATGTGTCCTCGACACGATTTTCCCCCATCTCTAGACTTCCTCCGCTCATGAGGGGGTATATACCTCCCCTTGTTGTTGCATTGAACTTCCACCTTAGAGATTTTAGTGGCCAAGTCGTTTAGCTGAGATGCCAGTGCGGTCAGAGTGAGGTCCTTTTGGACTCCTTGGCTCATTTCAACCAAATTGCCACTACTCTGCTCAATATGCTCATCTAAATGGACAACTCAACAAAGAACAAAACTGAAAGTAAAATTAGTGATACTACAACTAAGAAGAACAAAAATTCTACTAATATAACAATTCTGAAATAACACCACTCCCCGGCAGTGGCGTCATTTTGATGTTTATCGTGACCAACGACTCTAGACTACAGTACGAGTGTCTAAGATCGTCGATAATTTAGTAACCCAACCAAGGGTTGGGGTCGTGTCCCAAGGGAGTGGTTTTTGAGAATTAGTAGAAAAATAAAATTAAGTTCGAACTAGTCGTAGCTAAAGACATTAACAATTAAAAAAATAGTAAATAAAAAGGGGTTGACACAAAAGTATCAATTAACAAATGGGGGTTTTGTCACAAGTGTAATAAAAATAAGGAAAATCAAGTACGGGGAGAAGTTCTTGGGGTGTGACCGCAATACAAGTTGAGATAAATCGTTGGGTACATACTTTCGATAGGAAATTTGCAAGATAATAGTGACTAGGCTAAGCTTTAGATGGAATTAAGTTCCCTCTCGGGCAACTTAACCCATTTCAAATGTGTTCCTCTCGGACACCCATTTGCCGCATAAAGGCCAGCCTAAGCCTTACCCCACTCACTCTCTCGAGCTGAGTGTTAGGATATCAGACTAGGGCTCGCCCTTTCGGAATGAACCTCATGTCGACCCACTACTTTGGTGATCAGTCTAGCGGTCTTGGTTTCGCGACCTCCCTCTCGGGTAAGCCGAAAACATATGGGTGGTAACTACAAACCCATTAAATTAAATCACAACCACTAGGTGAAATCACCATTAAAATACATCTATCCTATCAGCAAACGAGACCCAACAACAATATCAAAACATACTTGCTAAATCACACCCTAAGAATGGGGGTCTTTAGCCACACATCAAGAAATAACAAAATAAACCTAAAATGATACTAAAATCAAATGGGTATAAGAAATTAAAACTTGATTTAAGCAAAGGAATAAGAATGGAGAAGACCCACTTCCAACTTGGGGAAGATGAAATCATTCTTTCTTCAAGTCTCCCAAAAGCCCTCTCCAAACTTGAGAGAAAATATCCCAAAAAGTATTATTCTATTCTGGAAATTAAAATAAATGTTTGACTCTTTAAAATTTAATAACAAGTTTAGTATTTATAGATTTCAGAAAATAGTGCTGGCAGATCTTTCGTCGAGGTTAGTCGAAATCGCCAATTAACTCAACGATTCGCCCTTTCATGTAGTTTGTCGCCGTCTTGCCTAGCCTTCAGCATGGTCATGCTCTGTGTCATTGGGTGAGATAGTACTACTTCACGGAATTATTCGACGAAACGCCGACTGCTCCTTTCATCGCCTTTTTTATCCTGCTCCTTCAATTCTTCTCATACTGGAACAAAGGACGGAGTGCATACCTTCGGCAAATCACAAAGTGTGCTTGGCGATGCTCAGGCTTCAGCTTCTTCGTTATTTTCAGCCTCTTTGTTCCTTTTTGCGCCTAAGTGTCCATGCTTCCACTAAAACTTCAAATACCTGAAACTTAAGAGTTTTCATCAGATATTGAGACAAAATAAACATTTGAGGACACTATTCATATCAAAATAAAGCCCCAAATGAAGCCCTAAATGATGCTTATCGTGACCAACGACACTACCCTATAGTATGAGTGTCTACGATCGTCGATAATATAGTAGCCCAACCAAGGGTTAGGGTCGTGTCCCAAGGGAGTGGTAGTGGAAATAATAGTTAGGCTACAATTTTGTTCTAGTTAGCTGTATTTTGAGGAATTATCGAATAAAAACAAAGTAAATTCAAGTGGGTGACACCGAAGTGTCAAATATCAATATGGGTTTGTCACAAGTATAACTAAAACAACAAAAATAAAGAGAAAATTCAAGTATGGGGAGAAGTTCTTGGGGTGTGACCGCAATATATATTGATATAAATCATTGGGTACATGCTTTAGATAGGAAATTTTCAAGATAATAGTGACTAGGCTAAGCTTGAAATGGAAATAAGTTCCCTCTCGGGCAACTTATCTCGTTTCAAATGGGTTCCTCTCGATCACCCATTTGCCGCATGAAGGCCAGCCTACACCTTACCCCAGTCACTCTCTCGAGTGGAGTGTTAGGATATGGGACTAAGGCTCACTCTCTCGGGCTGAACTTCATGTCAACCCACTACTTAGGCCATCAGTCTAGCGGTCTTGGTTTCGCAACCTCTCTCTCGAGCAAGCCGAAAACACATGGGTGGTTTTGTATTTGCAACTACAAACCCATTAAATTAAGCCACAACCACTAGGTGAAATCACCATTAAAATACATCTAACCTATCATCAAGCAAGACCCAACAATAATATCAACACATACTTGCTAAATCACACCCCAAGAATGGGGGTTTTTAGTCACACATCAAGAAATAATAAAAATACACCTAAAATGATACTAAAAGAAAATGGGTATAAGGAATTAAACCTTGATTTAAGAAAAGGAAGAAGAATGGAGAAGGCCCGCTTCCAACTTAGGGAAGATGAAATCCTTCTTTCTTCAAGTCTCCCAAAAACCCTCTCCAAACTTGAGAGAAAATATCCCAAAAAGTACTATTCTATTCTGGAAATTAAAATAAATGTTCGACTCTTTAAAAATTAATAACAAGTTTAGTATTTATAGACTTTAGAAAATAGTGTTGGCGGATCTTTCGACGAGGTTAGTCGGAATCGCCGATTAATTCGGCGATTCGCCCTTCGGTGTAGTTCGTCATTGTCTTGCACTAGCCTTCAGCATGGTCATGCTCTGTGTCATTGGGCGTGATAGTATTGCTTCATGGAATTATTCGGCGAAACGCCGACTGCTCCTTTCATCACTTTTTGATCCTTCTCCTTCAGGTCTTCGCGTACTAGAACAAAGGGCGGAGTGCGTCCCTTCGGCAAATCGCCAAGTGTACTTAGCGATGCTCAGGCTTCAACTTCTTCATTCTTTTCAGCCTTTTTGTTTCTTTTTGCGCCTAAGTGTCCATGCTTCCACTAAAATTTCAAATACCTAAAACTTAAGAGTTTTCATCAGATATTGAGACAAAATAAGCATTTAAGGACACTATTCCTATCAAAATAAAGTCCTAAATGAGTCCAATTTGTGGACTCATCAATTGGCTTTGGGCGTTTCCTGTGCAGCTTAGGTGGAAGGTGAAAAAGGCCTCCTTCTGGGGGCCCGAGCCATTAGTGAGATACCACTATGGCGTTGAGGCACAACAATTAACTATACATCTAGGGGTAAAATAGTGTTTTGGTACGGGCCGCGAGAGCGGTACCAAATCAAGGCAAACTCTAAATACTAGATATGACCTCAAAATAATAGGGGTCAAGGCTGGCTAGTGAGATGATTGGGAATAATCTTCATCGTTGAGAGGGAATCACCAGCTAATGCCCCTCATTGACCGCTCCGTGATAAAGAAGGAGGTAGGAGTATGGAGACAACCAAGTGGTTTTCCTAGAAGCAGTCACCCTTCAAAGAGTGTGTAATAGCTCACTAATCAAGGCCTTTTGCACAGAAAAAAATGCATTTACAAGAAAAAGAAAAAAACTTTTTTCAAAAAGCCTTCTCCCACCTATTCAACGGTGCTATTAGAGAAGCTGCTTCATTTCTTGACTTCTTTCTCAGTCAAGCTTCATGGATGGTAAGGACACCCTATCTTTAGAGATAAGGAAGGGCGTGAATTTTTTGTACGTTGTATGCCTACTTATTTTGAAACATTCCTAGTTGGTTTGGTAGACGATGTTGGAATTTTTAGAGCCAATGTTCCTTTTAGAATGGCAGAATCAAAGTATAGTGTTGAACAAGTAGGTGTAACTGTTGAGTTTTATGGCGGTGCAATAATATGGGCGTGATCTGTCATAACGTGCGACTATCTCTACTATAGAAAGAAAAAAAATCTAGGAAAGTAACTACTAGAACCAAATAAGCTTTCTACATATGCATCGTCTAAAACAATGATTTTTATCAGCTGTAGCAAAGAACGAAACTTCATAGAAGTCAAAATAGGAAAAAATAAAATCACCTAGAAATTTTTTTCTATGGATATAAAGCTTTAATTGAGAGAGATAGAGGAAGCACCATAAAGATCAATTAGCGAGCGATGTGTCTAGAAACTCGAGATCGTAAATGGATTTGAGTACCATTATGATCGCCTCTTTCATGATCCTTTATATAGGTCGAACTAATGTGAGCGGTCTAAACTTTTACCCTTATTCCTTACTTCGTATTTTAAAGAGGAGTAAAGCCCATTTTTAGCTCCCTCTATTGATAGAAAAAGGGCACTCCTTTCATATGCGTTAGTACAGAAATGCACTAAGTATGATAGCCATTCATAAAAGTATGAAATCATGCTAAAAGGACATTTTTGTGATATGCAAAGACCAAGTAAAAACATATGATAAGAAGTTAGAAAACATAATCGTAATCATGATCAATGCAAGTAAAATTATCTTTGAACACATGTGAGATACTTCTTCAAGTAACCTTAGTTCATCATTATTGTGGGAATTTTTCTTAATCGACATAACGACCATGTGAGCTATATCATGATACCCCGGTATCTCCCATACCAAAAAGGGTTGCCCTAATTTCCAAGTTAGCACCATGAATATGAGCTAAATTTTATCCACTAGCTAATGTCTATCTACACAATCATCCTATGGGGGCACATAGGTAAGGGATAAGGAGATTGCTACTAGAAACCTGGCCTCAACTCAAAAGAGCTTCCATCTCAATATCCTCTCGGTGCTAAGAATAAATCCCACGGAGTAGTTATTAATCTTAATGTGTCTTATCTTTAAAAGACATGAGTAGTCTCCACTCCTCTTATCATAGGTTAGCTCCTTAGACCATAAGTAAGAAAACCTTTCACCGTCCATGATCTTTCCATAATAGCTTTTAAGGTCCATAGTCATTCACTTCATACTAGAGATTCCCCTAATACTAATGGAAATAGTTTTAAAATCGTGGTCTCTAATCATTGATGGAATATCCGGATACAATACTAATAAAGACCTAACTTAGAAAAAAATCCCGAAAAGCATTGAGGGAAATCTAGATGGCATTCATGTCATGTGGCCAAGATCCATAGAACATATAGACAATCTCATCTATAATCTTTCTTGAGTCATAAACATACTTTCATGAACATGCTTTCTTTTCAATAATTCATAAGCGTCATCATGTCTTCAAAGTCAAAGCATCTTCAAATTCATTTACATAAATTTCAAAAAAGAGTAGACATGTATAATTTCATAAATTCATCTTTCATAGTTCAAGACCCATAATATATCAACGTATCTTAGAAAACATGGGTTATGCATGGATTCATGGGGATTCATCGTAAAACATGAAATTACTCCAATTTAAGCATAAAAACTCATAAATCAATCAAATAAATCAACATTGAAAGGAACCCATGATAATTGAGGAAAACCCTAACTCAATTGGGGAATTCTAACTTTGTAAATTGGAGAATTGGGAACTCCATGGAGGAAAGGGCTCCATGGATGAAAACTATCATACCTTGATGCCAAAAGCTTGGAAGCAATGGAGGATTAGGAGGCTTGATCTTGAAACTCTAGCTTTCTTCTTCAACTTCTAGAGAGAGAAATATTTGAGAGGAGGAACTTAATCTTTTTTTTGAGAATTTAAGAGAATGAATTGAGTTTGGGTGATTTGGGGGTTTAAAATCATTATATAGGGATTGTTGGGTAGAAGCAAAAATGACGTAGTATTGAGTTAAAAAAAATTGGGAAAAGACCCTACAACCCCTGAGTTAAAAACGGTCGGATTGGCTCACTAGAAAGCCAAAATGGGTCATCGTGACCACTACGGCCCGTCAAACGGGTCGTGAAGAATTTCTGCTTGACAAGACTTCACTATTTCGGGTATAACTTTTTACACTGAGCTTAGAATTGGGTCAACTCGGTGGCATTGGAAAGAGGCCTCAGATATCTTTAATTTGATAGGTCATGGGACACCTGATTCATTTTGGTATAAAATATATGATCATTTGAAGTTGATCCTAAACTCTACATCTAATGAAAACCCTTCATGGACGACTTCACGGTTCCTGTGAAGCTTCATGGGCCGTTTTGACGCCCATGGTCCTTGACTAGTGGCTCGAGGAGAAACCCTACTGAACTTGACCCTTCACGAGCACTTGTACAACCCATCTCCCTCTTCACGGCCCGTCTAGGGGTATGTCGGAGGGAGACTGCTTGGGGCAGGTTCAACCTCCTTGTCACGAGCACCATAACGGATTGTGGTCCCCTTTACCGTCCATCGAGGGCTTCGTGGAGGGACCCATGGTCTAGTCTTGGGTGTTGACAAGTCTGTTAGACCCCTTCCTAGGCTTTCTTGAATCCGAGGTGTTACACTCATCAATTTTTAGTCTACCCATAATGGGAAAAAACTCATCATTAATTACTTATTAGGTACATGACTACAACTTACATACTTAACTCATTAACTAACTTCATTTCTATGGTTACCTCACTTCTAAATGAATACTTTTAACTCTGGGCACTTCTACTACTACTAGCTTATAACATCAGAACTCGTGCTATCTTTTGGGTGAAAAATACTACCCAAGCATTTTAAAACATACTCTCATTTTAAAGGTCTCACCTGAAACAAGGTTTTTAGAGAAGAGAGGCTGGGAGTACATCTCACTTTTAACTCTAACACACAATTCCGATGAATAAAAGTACATTTTTTCGAATCTCAGTACTTAAGCTCACTCACAAGCTTCTCTCGTTCCCATCTGCAGCCTCATGACTTTCTGAAGACTTTTGAATAGAGTTACTCAATGATAAGGATCTGACTTTGCTTTTCAACCACCTTGAGTGTGAGGAGTAGTCGAATGGATCTGAGAAACGTTCGAGTTTGAATAAGTTTGAGAAAATGATCAAAATGGTCCTAAATGTATGGGGGTTGAATATTTTTTGTTATATATATATCACCTTCTGGAAAAAGTACTTCATGTATAGAAAATATGCTCATTTTGGCCTTTAACCCTAAAACTAACTGTATAGGTGAAAATTTATATTAAACATAACAGTGTGTCCCACAGAAATTGACACCTCACACATTCTTTCTCCCTCAATCTTCTTTCTTTTGCCATTAGAGGCGATGCTCCATTTTCAATCCACCCATGACCCACCTTTCTTATATAAAAAAATTACATATTACACTTATTTCTCATTTTTTCTCCAAAAAAATAGTTTCCAGCAACTCTAATTCTTATACATACGAAGAAAAGAAACAAGTCTATTAAAACAAATATGACATAAGTAAATTAGATTTAAAAAAAATAAAAACTCCATTCCTCCTCCTAGGAGATCTCCCTAAGCCAACCATTTTTCAAGTTTTAAACTAATTATTCCTTGTTGTCGAAAGAATCTATGCGAAGAATATAGATATTTTTCCCCTTTTTAAGACTAAATTTTTTTATGTATTTATTATTTGTACTGATGTTAACATTAAAGGGTAAAAATAAATGGATAAAGGTGGAAAGTATAATCTTAAAATATGATTTCAAATTTGAAGAGATTTTTGTGTGTCAAATTATTTTTGGTAAATTTGCTTTAAAAGAGATTGATGAAGAAGGTAATAGAGAGAAGAATAAACCATTGAAAAATGCAACAAAAGAAAGAAGATTGATGGATAAGGGGTTTGCCATGTTGCAATTTTGAGGGAACCATAGTTAAGTTTAACAAAAAATTCACTTGTATAGTTAGTTTAGGTTAAAGACCAAAATGATCCTCTTTTTATAAACATTAAGGAATATTTCAATAAGGTAACATATATATAAAGGACCAAGAAAGTTCAACCCCTATACATCAAGGATCAGTTTGGTCATTTTCTCGAATAAGTTCCTTATGACACAGTTTTATTGTACGATTTAGACTATAAAAGAAAGGAAACTTTTTAAAAATATATGTGGTCCCTCATTTATAGAACTGGACCCCTCACAACCATAAAAAGATTCTACTAACACGACTTCATAAACAACCTAGGACATTTGAACTCCGTGCTCTGATACCAAGATTGTCCTGATCCGAGCCGTCACCATGGACATGGCTGGCACTCGAAAACCATTGTTGGTCTCCAAGCGAACCATCATCCTGGGCTAAATACAAGCGGCAGACTAACTTCAGCATACATAAAAATCAAACTGAAAGAAATATTAAATCAACAGTGTAATAAATCTCAAAACTCTCTAAATATACTGAGTATGAAACATAAGTTTTAAATTAAACATCTGAAACTGAAAGACTCTCCAAAACTGTCGGAAAAAGACACACAACTACTCAAAATTCTAATAATACTAACCACTCATAAAACTAGAGTCCTTTAGAAGCAATGAACTCACTCGAAAGCTTACGAGCAGATGAAATGATCTCAACAGACTGTTGTTGAGGATCCTAAGAACTTGTATCTGCATCATTTAGAGATGCATGTCGAATGACATTGGTACATTGAATCTACGAGTATATAATATTGTTGAATAACAAATAACTGAATGAAAGGACTACAATAGATATAGATATATACTCAATTGAAAGTAAATAAATAAGGAGGAGAAATCATTAAAACATTACAAAAATTATTTACTCATCTCTCAACTCAACATATTAAGTGATATAATACAAATACACTTTTAACTTTATTTGGGAGATTCTCTATCCGGCAACCATCACCATGAGATACGTGATGATATAGCGTCTCGCTCACGTTGCTAGAACTGTCTTATATCGTGTGCGATATATGACACCTCAACTACGTGGGTCCACTAAGAAATAAGGATTCATCTAAGAAGTATGATCATGTACCAGATGAGTCCAAAAATTGGACTCATTTAGGGCTTTATTTTGATAGCAATAGTGTCCTCAAATGCTTATTTTGTCTCAATATCTAACAACAATTCTTAAGTTTCAGATATTTGAAGTTTTAGTGGAAGCATGGACACTTAGGTGCAAAAAGGAACAAAAAGACTTAAAAGAATGAAGAAGCTGAAGCCTGAGCATCGCCAAACACACTTGGCGATTCGCCAAGGGGACTCACTCCGCCCTTTGTTCCAGTATGCGAAGCTCTGAAGGAAAAGGATCAAAAAGGCAATGAAAGGAGCAGTCGAATGTGGCTGTTCTTTTGCAAAAATTTGAGTCTCAATTTTGATAAATACTGATGACTTGAATAGTGCTCTCAATTGAACGAACATGAATGTACGGCTACGATGAGGCCAAATGATGTTGCATAAACAATATGTGAACTGTTTGCATCTCGTTGTGATTAGCCATTTATCGAATTGATTCTCTTGTAATGACCATTGCACACTAGCGAAAGTGTGAAGTCTTGTTTGACTTAAGTGTCGATGCCTTGTGTGATTAGCTTGCTTTGAACCATGCATGAATAAACTTAGAATTTACCCTGTTAGTCTGATTGATTTAGAAAGGTATCCTCTTGAGATGATCTTAGGCAACTTTAAAGAGTGTGAGCCAAATTTAACAGATACATCTTTTGTGGCCTACCCGTGAGAGTGTGAAACTCTTTTGAACACCCTTTGAGCCTTACCTTTCTTTGGAAAAACATTGATGAACCCTAGACCTTACTTGACCCACTACCTATAATCCTCTTGATTTGTGGTTTAGCAAATAGCCAACTTAGGCCAAAAGCCTAAGTTGGGGGTGTGGTGAAAAGGAAAAAGAGAAGTCAAGAAGTGCAGGAAAAGTCCCCCTTAACCCATGGTGCTGCAGAACGATGGAAACCCCTTAAAAAAAACAAAAAAAACTATGAAATAAAGTACAAAAGAAATCGAGTTTCCAAGCAATCCATGGAGGTGAATAAAAAGATGACTTAGAAGCACTAGAAAAATAATTGATAAAGGAGAAGAAGGGAATGCCTTTAGAATACCTCATCTCACGAGGAAGAAGTCACTGAGCCTAAATGACCATACATTTGCACGCATCCCATTACAAGCCTTAGAAAGACCTTTTTGATCTTGAGTAAGCCGAATCGAAAGTCGATTGGAAAATAAGGGCAAACCTATGGGTGAAAACATGCATTGTGTTCCTCGTTTTTTAGTGTGAGCGTTGCATCTGATTCCTGATCTTGAATTGATTAACCTTTGTGTGTGAATATGGAATCATTCTTTATGTGAGGGCATTTAGATACTTTTTGTTGAGCTTGAACTTGCACAAGTAGCAAATATTGCGAGCATGAGAATCTTTGGTAATGGTGTGCCAGAACTTGAATCTTTGAGTACACAATTGATCCTTGCATAAGTAAGTTGAGTCTGGTTGTGTGCATTCATGATTTAGTCTTGTGTAGCACTATTTGAGACACCTTGTTAAATGGCTGAACTTGAGTTTGCTTGAGGACAAGCAAAAGATTAAGTTGTGGGTGTTGATGAGTCCACAAATTGGACTCATTTAGGGCTTTATTTTGATAGAAATAGTGTCCTCAAATACTTATTTTGTCTCAATATCTGATGAAAATTCTTAAGTTTCAGGTATTTGAAGTTTTAGTGGAAGCATGGACACTTAGGCGCAAAAAAAAAACAAAGAGGCTGAAAAGATCAAAGAAGCTGAAGCCTGAGCATCGCAAAACACACATGGCGATTCGCCGAAGGGACGCACTCCGCCCTTTGTTCCAGTACGTGAAGCTCTGAAGGAAAAGGATCAAAAAGGCGATGAAAGGAGCAATCGGCGCTTCACCGAATAGTTTCGCGAAGCAGTACTATACCGCCCAATGGTCCATAACGTGAAGATGCTGAAGGCAAGCACGAAACGGCGATGAGACAGAAGAAGGGCGAGTCGCCGAGTCATTCGGCGACTTCGACTAATCTCACCAAGCGATCTGGCAGCACTAATTTCTGAAGTCTATAAATACTAAACTTGTTATTAATTTTGGGAGAGTCGAACATTTATTTTAATTTTCAGAATAGAATTGAAACGACCCCAAAAATGCCCGAAAAATGTGCTTCGGAAGTTACCGGAAACTTGTTTAGCTATATATAAAAAAATATGTTTCGTTTTTCGAAAATCCGACTTCATATTCTTGTTTAGGGGGTCAAATTGAGTGGGAAATGGGTCTAACCCAAATTTTAGAGCAACCGTATC
>JAJOOE010013605.1:0-20897 GCA_036250405.1 Solanum raphanifolium
ATCTATGGTATTTATGTATCATTCCTTTTTTGTTTCTCTTGCTCCCTTAGTCCCGATTTCCCCCTTGATTATGCTTATCGCTTATGGTCATTTTAATTTCTTTCGCGACCAAGGATGTGTGATGATACGCTATGAGGCTTGTTTGGGGTTCCTTCGGGTTCCCCATTCGCCGGTCACGTCTAGGCCCTAGGCTTGGGTCGTGACAGCACCTCTTACCCCTTGAATCAACGACTCAATTCATTTTTCTGTTGAAGTTTGTTGAAGGAACCAGAATTTCAAGCTGGCAACCTTATCTCCTCAAGGAATTTGAATTTCAAATTCCTCTAAGTCATCCTTATCCTCACTCGATTCCCCCAATCTATTCTGTTCCCCCACTATAAATGCTCTTGTTCATTTACTGTTATAGGGGGGGAGAGATTTTTTCGACCATTAAAAAATACAAAAAGAATTCATCCAGAAATAGAGCTTTAGACAGTCGAAAAGCATTTCAGGTTTAATAAACTTTAGAGGAAAATATCCTCTTTCTTGTTATTGTTTTCGAGTCATTCGTGTTGGGTATATAGCAAGAATTAATGGGAAATAGAGGGAAGATGAAAAGAGGAATTTTAAAAGATTCTTTTATTCTTTAGTAAAAGACATTTCTCCCTCATTGGTGGTGGAAAGAAAAGTTAAAGTGTTTATATAGAGAAACACTTCTAATAGTTGTTAAAAGGGTTGGAAAGAGGAATTCCCCTCACATCATCATCGTCGTTACTCGCTCAGTTACGGCTTCGGCTTTGGCTTAGGAAAATGCTCGATCGAGAGATTATTGTTTGGAATTTTTTTGTTTTAATCATTTAGTGAATGTCACGCCCAAAGCTACCCCAGGACACGAACACGGGACCCAGGATCACGAGTGACCCCAAGCTAACCTATTGGCATATCATAAGCATACTAAAGTAAACTGAATTAAGGAAATACTGTGCGGAAGCTAAATCATCATTTAAACTGAAATGATGGGGAATACCCATAAATTATATGAATATATGAAAGCTGAGAGTTTAATAACAACTGAAAAGTCAAACTCAAATACTAAAGCTGAAACTAACTATGTCTAAAAATAAGCTTCTAACTGACTAAAAGTGCTGGGACATGCCCCCATCTAAATCTAGCGAATACTGAAACTAAAGACTAAACACAGAGGAATATAATCATGTCAATCGTCCTTGAAGAATTAGGACTCACCACTGATGCTGCTGAAGTGAAGATCGGGAACCGATCTATGAGTGATCTGGAAGCTGAGAACCTGAACCTACATTACGAGAAGATGTAGCGTAAAGTATGCGTCAGTACTTGAAAGGTACTGAGCATGCAGGATATAATAAAGTTGAACAATAATCATAATTGAACCAAAGCATATATCTGAGCAATGATAAGAGATAAGCATACCACTAAACTGAGAATACTGAACATGAAATAACTAAATACAATGACCAAGCTTATTAACATGCTGAAACTGAATATGTGATTGATAGTGTGGTCAATGCAATAGAATCTAATTGTAAGGGAGCTACTTATAACCGACATAAAACCATATGAGCTAAATGTGGAGTCCGACGTATACGCCCCATCGAGAAGACCCAATATACCCTGCCAGAGGTATAGAGGCATGACTGGCATGATCACTAAAATGATGCCCACAGAGGGGACTTACAATCTACGGGGCACGTAGTTCTGGGACTTGAGGGTGACTGACCCTAGTCCACTCGGTATTAAGCTTCTCCCAATTGATTATGTAGTTAGCAATTTATGAATGAATTTTTGTAATACTGGATAGCTCAAAAACTGACATGCTAACTGAAAAATGCAACATTAATGTACATGATAATGAAACATTCAAATCTGAAGCATGTATATCTAAAATATCTGACCTAGCTTGTGTTATTCATGAAATAAAAGAGCTACATAGCTAGGGTTCAAAAATTCATAAAGAAAACTAAGCAATAACATGATAATCTGATTTGGGATCATTCTAACATCCAAAACCCTATAATCTCTAACATTCAAGAAACCCTAGGTTTAGATAATATTAAAGGAATCAAGATTTTGAGTGAAATCTAGGGACCTAATGGGTGAAACGAACCCACTATTGAAATCCCACATACATGGTGAAGAATTCCACAGAGAAATCTTTTGATTTCGGGGTTGAAACGGATGAAAACTTGCTGCGTTCTTGAACTAGGGCTGCTAGACTTTTTCTCCTCTCTTTCTCTAGTTTTATCAATTTCTTGGAGAATGAATTGACTAGGGTAGACTCTAATTAAGTTACCAGGCTTAAATTGACCGAAACTACGTAATTTAGGGGTTAAATGAAGTAGTTTAGGGGTCCAACACATAGGAAAAAGACCAAATGACCCCTGACTTAAAAGGTGTTGGGGCCACTGATAGGACTAACCGACGGACCGTGGATAGACAAACGGTCCGTGCTAGTCAACCGTCGACAGGGTTCTGGGAGGTGTTGTCGAGGGTATGATCAACGGACTAGGACCACGGTCCATTGCATGACCTACGGTCCGTGCGTCTAGCCGTTGGTCGACACTTAGAATAATTTGTAGGCTGATTCTGGGGAGGGTTGCACGTGGCCATCCATGGACCACCAGAACGGACCGTGGGTCACCCTACAGTCCGTGTGTGGCAACTGTGGGTTACACATGCAACTTCTGAAAAGTCTGCAGTTTGGTTTTCTAGGATACGGGGTGTTACATTATCTCCCCTTTGGGAACATTCGTCCTCGAATGAAGTCTAACTAGCTGAAAAATGGAGGGAAAGAGCTGCAAACCCTACCACAAATTTCTAGAAGCAGATTTATGACTGAACTAAGTTCCAAGAACGTGCAAATACGCTGAAAATGCAAGTACAAACTGAAGGAACGTGATACTAGGGCTGAATCTGCGCATGAATGACTGGAGAGGAACTATTACCTCATGCTGGAATGGAATCGGAAAGAAAAAAGGTGAGGATAATTAGCCTTCATGGCTGCTTCCGCTTCCCAAGTAGCTCCCTCTACGGACTGACTCCTCCACAAAACCTTAACTGAAGCGACTTCTTTGTTTCTCAACCTTCGAACCTGACGATCAAGAATCTCAACTGGTATGTTTTCATAAGTGAGGCTATTCTTCATAGCCACACTTTCTGAAGGTACACTAGATGCTGGATTACCCACACACTTCTTCAACAATGAAATGTGAAAAACCGGATGCACTGTTGCTAGTTCTGTTGGCAACTCTAATTCATAAGCCACTTTACCAACTCTTTCCAAGATCTTGTATGGGCCTACATATCTAGGACTGAGCTTCCCTTTCTTGCCAAATCTCATCACCCCCTTTATTGGTGACACTTTCAGGAAAACCCAATCATCAACTTGGAACTCTAATTCCCTTCTCCTTACATCTGCAGACTTATGGCGACTCTGGGCTGTCATAAGTCTATCTCTAATGAATTGCACATTCTCCATAGCATCATGAACTGAATCTGGCCCTCTCAAGGCTGCTTCACCTACTTCAAAATAACCCATTGGAGATCTACATCTACACCCATACAATGCCTCATAAGGGGCCATCTGAATTCTGGAATAGTAGCTATTATTGTAGGCGAACTCTATAAGAGGAAGGTGATCATCCCAACTACCCTTGAAATCGATCACACAAGCTTTCAACATGTCCTCTAAGGTTTGAATGGTACGCTCTGCTTGACCATCCGTCTGTGGATGAAATGTTGTGCTAAGATTAACCTGAGTACCAAGGCCTTTCTGAAATGACTTCTAGAAATGAGAGGTAAACAGAGGACCTCTATCCGAGATGATAGACAAAGGAATCCCATGTAACCTGACTATCTCAGTAATATAAAGCTTGGCGTAGTCCTTCGCCGAATTTGTAGTCTTAACAGCCAAAAAGTGCGCCGACTTAGTGACTTTGTAAACTATCACCCAAATAGAGTCATGCTGTCTGCGAGTACGAGGTAATCTTGTAATGAAGTCCATGTTGATCAATGATCTTAGGCATATTTATATGCCTACGTTGTCAATATTTGCCCATGAAGCAATTAGATTGAAGAATGATCTTTAGTTATTAGCTTGATTTTTGGTGTAACTTGTGATGATTGTGCACTTACACACATGATTAGTTGTTTCAGGAACTCTTGAAGGAATTGGAGTTGAAATGAAGGAAGAAGGAGAAAAGACATGCAAGAAAATGACAAAGGCAAAAATCAACAATGCTTGTCATACTGTTGGGCCCGCCGCGCCAAGGCCTAAAGGACAGAATACTATTTGTGGCGTAATGAGAGGTGCGACGCGCCAAGGCTTGGAGGACTGGGATGCTTCTCAGGCGCGCTGAGAGGCGCAACACGCCAAAGAGTAAACTTCAGAGGCCTTTCTGAGGCGCTATGCTAGGCGCGACGCGCCAAGGGGGAAAAACCTGCAGTAAGTGCTAGGCGCGATGGCAGGCGCAACACGCCACAAAAGTTCTGAGTTTTTCAACCTAAAAGTCTTAAAAAGGAATCCTAATTAAACTAGGTTTTGACTCCAACTTTTCTAACTCTTACAAATAGATCCTTAGGGCTCCATTGTTAGGGTTCGACTTTTATTGGGTGCAAGAGCACGTATCCACGTTTGTAATAGTTTTGGATCTTCTAACTCTTCTATTTTCTGAAAAACCCATGAACTATTGTATTTTTCTGGTTTTCTAATAGCATGAGTGGCTAAACACCTTAGTTCTAGGGCTGTAGCTACGAATGGATTGTTGATTATTAAATTAATTATTGGTTGTCATTATAAGTTGCTTCTATATTCTTATTTTAGTATTTTATGCTTGATCATCATAAGATAAATATATTGTCTAATCTTAAAATCGGGAGATGAGAGGTTAGATAGACCAGAGAATATAAAGAGCTCGATCAACCCATTGGATTGAGGTGATTAGTGTTAAGGAGTGACGCCCGAAAGAATACCTTGCTTGGTTACGAAATAGGATGAAATATAAATGCTCGCCAGTTAGTCTATTTATCCCCACTCAACGATGTAGTTAGATAGCTAACTGGAGTAGGCGACGAGAGGTGTATAGCCCTACTCATGTAATTAAACCTATAAATCAATAACTTGACAACTAAAATTAATTCTAAGTCGATGATATGATACATGAGATTCACTACGTGCTGTAGCCCTGGAATTGTCTTTTACTTGCTTGGAACATCATCCTCAAGTCGTTCACAATTGGTTACTTTTACTTATTGCATAATTAGTAGTAGTTAACAATCATCACAATCTCTTAAATAGCTACTTTTACTTTTATTTGTAGAATTAAGTGTTAGATATAAATTGATCATAAGTCCCTTGGGAATGATAATTTGTTTCTTTAATAATCTATCTTACTTACGCTACCACATACACTTGCGTGTATATTGGGGAGCAACAAGTTTTTGGCGCTGCTGCCGGGGACTTAGAAATTGATTTATATTCGATCTTCTTATGTCTACAATTAGAATATTCAGGTATTAATTACTTGATCTTAGCTTGTATATTGTAGGCACTTGACTTTCAGGTTTGGCTCGGAAGGGAGAACTTGTCGAACCTTACAATGAACCCGAAAGAGTTTTACGCCAGCGCAGAAAAATGAATCAAGGACGTCCAGGAGAATTGGGGTTAGGTGTTCGGGGAAACAATGATGATAATAATCAAGACAACGTGAATAACCCGAAGAACATGAACAACCAAGAGAACTTGAATAACCAAGGAGTACCCCTTGTCGTACTTGCAAGATCAATCCGTGATGTGGTAGTCCCACTCACAGCCAATGTAGCGTCTAGTATTAGGAAACCTCTATTGGTGGGTAGATTTGAACTAAAACAGGGCATGATACAACTTCTCCATTCTAATGGGCAATTCAGTGGTCTCCCTCACGAGGATCCCCAAATCCATCTTAGGAACTTTATAGAGATCACTGATACATACATCCCAACTGGAGTCTCATCAGACTATGTGAGGCTGACGTTGTTTCCATACTTATTGTTAAGAGTTGCAAAGCATTTGTTAGATACTGAGCCACCAAACTTCATCACTACTTGGGATTATCTAGCAAGGAAGTTCCTGAGTCGATTCTTTCCATCTATGAAAACCGCATGGTTGAGGAGTGAGATATTATGCTTTAGGCAAAATCAAGGGGAGGACATGTACCAATTGCATGGGCTCATTTCAAACAAACGTTGAATGCTTTCCTGCACCACATGCAAACCAATGAGGTACTTGCTCACACTTTCTTTGAGGGTTTAGATTATAATGCTCGTGTGCTTCTTAGTAGTACAACAGGTGCACAGGCCCTAGCTAAAACATGTGAAGAGTTGTTCGACTTACTCAATAGACTCTCCGAATGAGACCCAAGATATGAGAGGGATATACCTAGAACCACAACAGAAAAGGCCATGGGGATCTTAGATGTAGATTAAGCTACTACCATAAATGCCAAATTAGATGCAATGCAACATAACATGGCTTTACATTTTAAACAGATGGCTCTAATCATGCACCGGTAAATGTTGTACAACAGGCAGCCAATTGGTGTGAGATATGTGGTAGTGGAGCTCATGAAACCAAGCAATGTGGGGCAAACCCGGATTCCGTAAACTATTTCGGTAATGTGCAAAGGGGTGGAGTTTAGCAAAATTATGGTAACACTTACAACCCTAGTTGGAGAAACCATCCTAATTTCTCATGGAGTGGGAACAAACACCAAAATTAGGCGCAAGGGGCTAACCAATACCATTCTCAAGAGGCTGAGAAACAATACCAAAATCCTAACCAAAGCGCAAATCCTAGTGCACCAAAAGGGAGGATGACCAATGAAGAGCTACTCGAAAAGCTCATGACTGAAATAGGGACCAAAATAAATGTTAGATTAGTTAAGCAGGATGAGAACATCAGAAACATCCAAATGTCCCTAATGAGTTTAGAAAAATAAGTTGCGCAAGTACCCAATTCTCTGAACTTGCATCCCTAAGGTGGGCTGCCCGGTGATACTAAACCCAACCCAAAGCAACTGCATGCGGTAAGTACTAGAAGTGGGTTAAAATTAGAGGAAATAGCTCCAAAGAAAAGAGACACTGAAACCGGTACCACAGAAAAGAAGGTGGAAGAGGTAGAAAGTTCCAATGTTGATGTACCCATTCCTCAAAAGAAATTACCACCTCCGTTTCCACAAAGGCTCAAAAAGAAGAATGAGGATGAATGCTTCAGTAAGTTTCTCTCTCTCCATAAACAGGTTCACATTAATCTGCCTTTGGTTGACATTTTGCAGGGTATCCCGAAGTATGCTAAATACGTGAAGGACATTGTGGCTAGCAAGAGGAGGCTTACGTAGTATGAAACTGTAGCACTTACTGAGGAGTTTAGCTCTAGAATCCAAAATAGACTACCCAAAAAGCTAAAACATCCGAGTAGTTTTACTATGCAGATTACAATTGGGCAAAATGTTCATGCCCGGGGGTTGTGAGATATGGGGGCAAGTATAAATCTGATGCCCTTGTCATTGTATCAAAAGCTTGGGTTGGGTAGTCCAAAACGAACAACTGTTATTCTCCAATTCGCTAATAGATCCATTGCTAGGCCAGATGGGGTGGTAGAAGATGTGTTAGTGCAAGTAGGTTCATTTATTTTTCCTGTGGATTTTGTGGTCTTAGATTTTGAACCCGATTATGAACTTCAATTCATTTTGGGACGTCTGTTCTTAGCCATGGGTAGGGCATTGATTGATGTAGCAGCTGGTCAATTAATTATGAGGGGACATGATAAAGTTGAGGTATTCGATGTTTATCGCGCTTTAAAATTGCCTTCTATCTATGTAGAATTGTCTGCTATTACTGTGGTTGATCAAATAGTAGAATCGCAAGTAGTTGTGCCCAAAGATCCCCTAGAGAGAGTGTTAGTAGGTCATGAAGTGGATGGAGATACTGAGGCTCTAGAGAGAGAATCATGTTTGAATCTAGCACTGGTGGACACTCGTAAGCTTCGAGCGGAGTCATTAGATCATGAGTTAGGGCCCCCACCAAAGCCATCAATAGAAGAAGCTCCCAAGCTGGAACTAAAAACTCTACCGGCTCACCTAAGGTATGCTTATTTGGGTGCTAATGAAACTTTTCATGTTATACTTTCTGCAGAGTTATCTGAATTACAAGTTGATGCGGCATTGAGGATCTTAAAGCGGAGGAAGAAAGCGATTGGATGGCAGATGACTGATATTCATAGGATTAGTCCGGTGTTATGTATGCACAGAATCTACATGGAAGAAGATCACAAACCAAGTGCACAATATCAACGTCGGCTAAATCCTTTGATGAAAGAGGTGGTAAGAAAGGAAGTAATAAAGTCGCTAGATGCTGGAATTGTGTACCCGATCTCCGATAGTAAGTGGGTAAGTTCGATGCAATGTGTCCCTAAGAAGGGAGGTATGACAGTGGTAAGGAACGAAAAGAATGAGTTAATTCCTACTAGAACAGTGACCAGTTGGATAATTTGCATGGATTACCGAAACTTAATGATGCCACCCGGAAAGATCACGACCCCGTTCCCTTCATTGATCAGTTGCTTGACTGACTAGCAGGGCAGGAGTACTATTGTTTCTTAGATGGGTATTTCGGTTACGATCTTGATTGCCCCCAAGGATCAGGAAAAGACCACGTTCACTTGTCCTTATGGTACCTATGCTTTCAAATGCATGGCATTCGGACTTTGCAATGCCCCAACGAATTTTCAAAGATGTATGATGGCCATTTTTCATGATATGGTGGAGGACTTTGTAGAGGTGTTCATTGATGATTTCTCCGTCTTTAGGAAGTCTTTTGAGGTATGTTTCCAAAATCTTGATAAAGTACTTGCTAGATGTGAGGATACTAACTTAGTTCTAAATTGGGAAAAGTGCCATTTCTTGGTTCGAGAGGGGATAGTGTTGGGACACAAGGTGTCTAAGTCGGGTTTAGAGGTTGATAAGGCCAAGGTAGAAGTTATTGAAAAATTTCCCCCTCCTATTTCTATAAAAAGAGTGCGTAGTTTTCTTGGTCATGAAGGCTTTTACTGGTGATTCATCAAGGATTTTTCCAAGTTTGCAAGACCTATGTGCAGTCTTTTGGAGAAGGAGGTGAAGTTTGATTTTGATGAGATGTGCTTGAAAGCTTTTGAGATGCTAAAGAGGAACTTAATAGAAGCTCCCATCTTAATTGCTCTTGATTGGGGACTACCATTTGAACTCATGTGTAGCAGTAGGTGCAGTGTTGGGACAACGAAAGAATAAAGTGTTCCAATCGATCTATTATGCAAGCAAAACCCTTGACTCTACACAAGCTAATTACACAGTGACTGAGAAGGAGATCCTAGCTCTAGTGTTCACCTTCGACAAGTTCAAATCGTATTTGGTAGGTACTAAAGTGATTGTTTTTACTGACCATGCAACTATTAGGTACCTATTCAACAAGAAGGATGCTAAACCAAGGCTGATTCGATGGATATTGTTTCTCCAAGAGTTCGACCTTGAGATTAAAGATAGGAAAGGTACTGAAAATCAAATAGGTGATCACTTGTCCAGGTTGGAGGATTTTTCCCATGTGAATGAAGGTGAGAAAATCCGGGAAGAGTTTTCGGATGAACAATTGATGGCATTAGACATCTCTCAAGTGCCATGGTATGCAGATATTGTGAATTTGATAGTGAGTGGAGATTATCCTCCGGGTGCAACCACCCAACAAAAGAAAAAGCTCAACCATGATGCTAAGTTCTATATCTGGGATGAACCATTCTTGTTCAAGCAAGGTGTAGACCGGGTAGTGAGAAGGTGCATTCCGGAGTATGAGGTTCACAAAGTGCTCGAAAGTTGTCATGCTAGCCCATATGGAGGTCACCACGGATGAGAGCGCACTGCTCATAAGGTACTACAATCTGGTTTCTTTTGGCCCTCGTTATCTAAAGATTTTATTGCTTTTGTGAAGGGTTGTGATAAATGCCAAAGGTTGGGTACTATTTCTAGAAGACATGAGATGCCACTAAGTAACATTTTGGAGGTCGAAATCTTTGATGCGTGGGGAATTGACTTCATGGGTCCCTTCCCGCCATCTAGTGGAAACCAATACATTCTTGTGGCTATGGATTTTGTAAGTAAATGGGTTGAGGCTATCACTCTTCCTTAAAATGATTCAAGGGTGGTGATAAAGTTCATCAAGAAGCACATCTTCACTCGCTTTGGCACTCCAAGAAAAATCATAAGTGATGAAGGTAAGTATTTCCTTAACCATCTAGTTAAAAATCTTCTTGCTAAGTATGGTATTCGACATAAGGTTGCTACAACTTACAATCCTCAAACGAGTGGCCAAGTGGAGGTTTCGAATAGAGAGGTGAAGCAAATTTTGCAAAAAATGGTGAATGTGCAGAGGAAAGATTGGTCTTAGAAGTTAGATGATGCGTTGTGGGCATATAAGATTGCGTATAAGACACCCATAGGGACTTCTCCCTATCACATAATATTTGGGAAATCGTGTCATCTTCCGGCGGAATTAGAACACCAAGCTTATTGGGCAATTAAGAAGTTGAATTTAAACCCCTAGCTGGTCGGTAAAAAGAGAGTAAATAAATTGCATGAACTTGAGGAGTTTAGGCTCCATGCGTATGAGAATGCCAAGCTTTACAGGGAAAAGACAAAGAGGTGGCATGACAAGCACATAGTTACTCGTACTTTCACTCTGAGGGAAAATGTACTACTCTTTAACTCTAGATTGAGGTTATTCCATGGAAAACAAAGGTCTAAATGGATTGGTCCTTTAGAAGTGGTAAGAGTGACACAACATGAGGCTGTTGAACTTAAGGGTAAAACGGGCCTTACGTTCTTCGTCAATGGGAAAAGGGTGAAACACTACTTTGGTGAGGATTCAGATCGTGATCGGGAGGCTCTTGAGCTAAATGATGAATGATCCAAGCTGTGTCGTGCCGCGACGTTAAATCAAGCGCTGGGAGGCAACCCATGAACAATGTAATAGATAGGTAGTTAGTTTTGAATTTTGATTTTTTTGTTTTAGCGTAGTTTCAATTCTTAGAATACAGGAAGCATTTTTATTTATTAGTTTCGCTAGGTAGGATTTTTCATTATTTTAAACTTAGTTTGTAATAGTGAAAAAATAAGAAGAAAGTTCTAGGTCTGGCGTACTGGTAGGTGCGCCACGCCAGGCCATGAACGTTAGAGCATGGTTCTTGGCGCGTTGTGCGCCGCGCCAGGCCATGAACGTTAGAAAGCCTCTTCAGGCGTGATGGCGGGTGCATCGCCCCTCCTAATGCTCCCCTACCCAGTTCACCCTAAATGGGTCAAATTCGACCCATAGCCCGACCCACTACTTTTAAAACACCCCCAAATCCTAAATTAATCCCCCATTCCATAAATTCGACCTCCCACCCCCAATTTCCTCTTCAACTCTTCATTCTCCCACACTCCACTATAAGTACTTCCATCCCACCATTCCACTCCACTAACTTTTTTCTCACTTCTAAATTTTTTTTCCTTTTCCTCTTTCCCATCACTGCCCAACCCGACCCCCCCTTAATTTTTCTAATTTTTTTTCTTTTCTCCATTTTTCTTCTCTTAATAGGTGGTGATGGCTCCAAAAGCAAAAAAATGTGGTGGGTTCCAAGCGGAGTAGAAAGGGTGAAACTTTCGGGTCCTCTAGTGGCAGGGAACCGACGCAAAAATTCGGAAAAAAGGACGTGCAAAGATATGGTTGGGAATGGTTCGAATGTGAAAAAGAGGCGAAGTATATGGGCGACGAATTTGTGAATGAGGTAAGATTGCAGTCGTAATTTCCTGTTATATATCAAAATGTGATTGAGTTAGGGCTGGGGTTTATCTTTGAAAATCCGGGTGATTGCAATGTGACATTGGTAAGGGAATTCTATGTTAACTGGCTTACTGAAACGAAATATAAAACTATGCCTGTTAGAGGGAAGGATGTCAAGTTTTCTGCTCGAATTCTGAATGAGTTTTTAGGAACCTCGAGTTGTGACGCTGATGAGTTTAATAGCTTGAAATATAAACCTCCTTATAGGTATATCCGACATACCTTGTGTGAGGTTGAGTCAACTGCTAGGTGGGAGCAAAGTAAGGATACTGGGAGGCATAATACCCTCCACTTTGCTAACTTTAATCAGGTTGCTAGGGTGTGGCTGAAGTTTGTGTTTAGTGTGTTTCTGCCTGCCAATCATTTGTCTGAAGTAACGAGGGATAGGGTGGTATTGGTCTATATGCTGATGAAGGGAATGTCCATTACTGTTGGGGCAATCCTGAGGTAGAATATGATGAAATTTAAGAACAATTTGAGGTGGAGGTTCTGTTACGGGGGGTTGATCGCCCATTTTCTGAGGGCTGAGGGTATTGAAGAAGAACCAGTGGACATGATTGTTGCCTATCATCCTGATTTTACGGGTAAGATAGTTGACGTCACTATGACAAAGGCATTGGACACATCTCATGGACCTGTCTTGTCAGCCCAAGAGAGGCAAGCCTGCGATGATAGGCGTTATGGCTAGGATGTTCGGCATGGCAGAATTGCAATTGCGGATAGGAGGACGTCTGGTTACTGACGAGGAGATAAACGCCTTGGCAGATCGCTATCCGTTGATCGAGAGTGCAGCATTTCTATGCAGGTCTGGTCCCGCATTTTTGGAGCCTTTGGATGATGATGAGGCTACTGCTGATGAGGCGATGGACGATGAGGAGGATGTTGTGGATGAAGAGGCGGATGCCTTGATGGTTTTTGATGGCGGTAATGATGGGGCCTAAAGGCCCAAGAAGTATTCCTATCTCTATACTTTGCTTTAATTGTGCACTGAGGACAATGCTTATTTTTAAGTGTGGGGCGGGTAATATGTGTCTGCTGCATATAGTTGTTTACTGCTTTATCGAGTCTAGTGTTAGTGTTTAGTTAAATTTTTAAATTTTTTATTTTGGGTTCCTCAGCGTTTGTTTTCGGTACTTTTACTGACGATAGTCCCTTTGAACCGACTAGGACTAAGTTACTACTTTATTGAGTCTTAGAGTTGTCATAGGAGTGACAATTCCCAATGATGGATGGATGACGACCGTCTTAAGGGAAAATTAGTCACATAGAGCAGTAGAATTGAGAAACTGACCTTGGTCTTTTGAAACTACGTCCAAAAAAGTTAGTCAAACGTCATGGGTAGTCATAATTGGAAAAGTGCAGTAGAATGTTAACCTTGAAACAATCATGTGTTCTTAGTTTTGACTCAAAAATCTAAAAATAATAATAATAATAAATGAGCTTAATTGTGTAGTAATACCGTAATGCAAGTTGTAGAGCATGTTAGTTGATATTTCCTTATATGTGTCATGATGCCATGTGTGGTGAGTGTTGATTGGTTCTTGCTTGACTTGACATCTAGAACTTGCCTTGTGTGTGAATTAGTAGCTTGTATGACTTAGGGAATGTGATCGAGGCGTTTCTTTGAACTAGCCAATTCTTGACTCTACTTGTATGCCTACCATTGAAATTATCCCCAGTGAAGCCCCATTGAGCCTTTAGCCTTGTTTGTTGATAAGCCACATGACAAGCCAAAACCCATTCGTTTAATACCAAGTTCTTTTGATCCTAATAAAATCCTTAATGCACTATGTTAGAAGAAGGGTTGAAAATTGTTGGTTGATATAAGAAAGGGTGAAATGCTAAATTGTGTGGAAAAGAAAAGAATTAAGTAAATTTTTGTTTTGGCCCTGGTCCGTAGTTACAATGTGCACCTCAACTCAATTGAGGGTGGCTATTTCAAAAATATGCTCTAAACATTGGCCCTGGTCCTATCAAGGATAATGTGTACCTCACTCGACTTTAAGATCTAGAGTGAGGGAGACTAGTGCAAAAGCATTACGAAAAAAATAAAAAATAAAATAAGGAGCAACAAAAAGGGGTAAATAGTCATAAAATGTGTACTAGGAGGAAAGAAAAACTATGAAGGAGATTGTTGGAAAAATAATGACATGTACATTAGGGAGGTGTAGTCACTAAAATGATTTCTAAATATTCCCTCCCTTACCTTAAGCCGACATTGCAACCAAATGGAAGTCCTCTTGATTCCTTGAGAAACATAATGCTAAAGTAAGAATACACTATGGGCAAGCTTATAGTATGTTGAGAAAAGTAAGAACTTCTTTTGTGAGAGTGAGTTGATTGTTTGAAAAATAGGCCTTGTTGATATTGTGATTGCTTGAGTGAAAGGCTTTACTAAACATGAATAAGTGAGGGCATTCATGACATGTGTAGGATTATCTAATTGATGTGTCTGTATGAGTTTGCATTACCCTGGAAAAATAATAAAAGAGTCATTCTTTGAGCATGTGTTGTAACTTGGTGTAAATGTTGTGAAATGTTGCACCCATTGTGAACTACAAGATCATGATTAAAAATGTTTGGTTGATTTTAAGGTGGGTTGATAAGTCCAAGAGTTGATAGTCTAAAGATTGTTTGAGGACAAACAAAAGTCTAAGTGTGGGGTGGTGATCTTAGGCATATTTACATGCCTATGTTGTCAATATTTTCCCATGAAGCGGTTAGATTGAAGAATGATCTTTAGTTATTAGCTTGATTTTTTATGTAACTTGTGATGATTGTACACTTACACGCATGATTAGTTGTTTCAGGAACTGTTGAACGAATTGGAGTTGAAATGAAGGAAGAAGGAGCAAAGACATGCAAGAAAATGACTAAGGAAAAAATCAACAGTGCCTGGCGTACTGTTGGGCGCACCGAGCCAAGGCCTAAAGAATAGAGTTCTGTTTGTGGCATAATGAGAGGTGCGACACACCAAGGAGTAAACTTTAGAGGCCTTTCTCAGGCACTATGCTAGGCGCGACGCACCAAGGGGGAAAAGCCTGCAGCAAGTTCTAGGCGCACGCCACGAAAATTCTGACTTTTTCAGCCTAAAAGTGTTAATAAAGGAGTGCTAATTGTACTAGGTTTTGACTCCTACTTTTCTAACTCTTATAAATAGACCCTTAGGGCTCCATTATTAGGGTTCGACTTTTATTGGGTGTGCAAGAGCAAGTATCCACGTTTGTAATAGGTTTTGATCTTCTAATCTTCTATTTTTCGAAAATCGCATGAACAATTGTATTTTGTGGTTTTCTAATAGCATGAGTGGCTAAATGCCTTAGTTCTGGGGTCGTAGCTACGAATGGATTGTTGATTATTAAAGGCTTTTTGAATTAATTATTGGTTGTCATTATAAGTTGCTTCTATATTCTTGTTTCAGTATTTTATGCTTGATCACCATTAGATAAATATATTGTCTAATCTTAAAATGGGGAGAGGAGAGGTTAGATACACCATAGAATATAGAGAGCTCAGTCGATCCATTTGATTGAGGTGATTAGTGTTCAGGAGTAACGCCCGGACTAACACCTTGCTTGATTATGAAATAGGATGAAATATAAATGCTCGCCAATTAGTCTATTTATCCCCACTAAACGATGTAGTTAGATAGCTAACTGGAGTAGGCGATGAGAGGTGTATAGCCCGACTCATATTATTAACCCTATAATCCAATAACTTGACAACTAAAATTAGTTGTAAGTCGATAATATGATACATGAGATTCACTACATGTTGCAGCCCTGTAATTGTCTTTTACTTGCTTGAAACATCATCCTAAATTTATTCACAATTGGTTACTTTTACTTATTGTATAATTAGTAGTAGTTAACAATCATCACAATCTCTTAAACAGTTACTTTTACTTTTATTTGTAGAATTAAGTGTTAGATATAAATTGATCATAAGTCCCTTGGGAACGATAACTCGTTTCATTAAGAATCTATATTACTTGTGCGACCACGTACACCTACATGTATATTGGGGAGCAACAATCAGTTCCCACTTCCAAGTAGGAATGTTGATATCTTTAGTCATACCTCCTGGTTTATGATGTTCTACCTTCATTTGCTGACAATGAGGGCACTTAGCCACAAAATCTGCTATATCCCTCTTCATACCATTCCACCAAAAGACTTCCCGCATATCGCGGTACATCTTAGTGGCGCCTGGATGAATAAAATACCTGAAGTTATGAGCTTCTGCAAGAATCTGCTATCTCAACTCACCCACCTTAGGAACACATAATCGATCCTGATAGCGAAGCACCTATATCCCCCTTGGGAAAAAACCTCAACTCTCTGCTGATGGACTGCACCCTTTAGTTGAAGCAATATCAGATCACTTTCTTGATTTTCCTTAACCTCTGCTACCAATGAAGATTTTGACCTATTCTGAACTGTTACACCACCATATGATATGCTTATAAGATGAAATCCTAAGCGAGCAAGTCTGTGAACATCCTTTGCTAGTTCCTTTGTTTCTTCCTTAACATGTTTACACTACCCATAGATAGTCTACTAAGAGCATCTGCTACTACATTGGCCTTACCAAGATGGTATTGCACACTCATATCATAATCCTTTAGGAACTCAAGTCATCTCCTCTGGTGAAGATTCAACTCTTTCTAAGTGAACACTTACTAAAGGCTCTTATGGTCTGTGAACACATCTATATGAACACCATACAAGTAGTGTCTCCAAATATTAAGTGCAAACACCACTGCTGCAAGCTCGAGGTCATGAGTTAGATAGTTCTTCTTATGAACCTTAAGATGTCTAGAAGTATAAGCTATAACCTTACCTCGCTGCATCAACACACAACCAAGGCTGACTCTGGATGCATCATGATGAGTCCGAGATTTGGACTCATTTATGGATTTATTTATATAGATTTAGTGTCCTCAAATGCTTAATTTGTGCCATAATCTGATGCTAAATCCTTGATTTTCAGGTAAATGGATTGAGGAACAAATCAAGGACACTAACATGCAAAAAGGAACAAAACAAGCTGAAGGAATGAAGAAGGGCGAGCCTGAGGATCACCAAGAGCACTTGGCGTATCGGCGAGTGGCTAATGTGACCGCCTAAAGTTCCAGTGTGCCAAGCCCTGAAGGAAGAAACCAAGTCGGCGACGAAAAGGAGCAGTCGAAGAATCCCCGAGCAGATTTGCAAAGCAAAGATATATTGCCTAAAGTTATAGAACTCGAGGATGCTGAATGCCAAGGCGAAAAGGCGATTGAAGAGGTCAAAGGGTGATTCACTGAGTGGTTCGGCGAGCCTAAATTACTTTGCCAAACGACCCTTCGTGGCTTATTTTCGACGACGAAAAATTATTTTGAACATTTTATTTAGAGGATTTTGATGTTGGAGAAGTTTGAAAAGACTAAATTAGCTTAGAATACTTTTCCCTGTAGACTTTCATAGTTTTGAAGAACCTTGGAGATTCAATTTGGAGATTTTTGAAGTGGGTTTTGAATATTCTGCAAATTGAGTATTGTAAAGACTAAATCTCTCTTACCCAGTTTATGGTTAATCGATTTGGTAATCATTTTTACTCTTTTATGATGTTTGGCTAAAACCCAATTCTTGGGGTGTGATCATGTGATTATGGGTTGAATTAGTTTATGGGTATTGTTAATTAATAGTTTAAATACTATTTTGAAGTGAGTTTAATTATTAATTGTGGTTTAATTTATGAATTGTAGTTGCAAATGCAGTTCTAATTTTTTGTTCTTGGCTTGCTCGAGAGAGAGGTTTTTAAAACTAAGATTATTGATTAATGATTTATAGGTATTGGGTTGAGCTCAAGAGAGTAAATCCTAAACCCAATCCTATCCATCTAGCTCGAAAGAGTGGATAAATTAAGGTGTGGGCTGTTCTTCATTGTTATGCTTGTTGATGTTCGAAAGAAATCACTTGATTTAGGGTAGTTGTTTTAGAGAAAGGTATCTCCCTTATAGTCTAGCCTACTCACTGATTTTTAGTTGTTTACTAGTAGTTTCAATTATCCATATATCAAAATTGCCTATAATCGTTCACATCCCAAGAATCCTTCTCCCTATTGTTATTTCGAAGTTTTGTGACTGCTTGTAGTTGATAATTTCAACCAAAACCCCCATATGACATTCGTGTCATCCCTTTAATTTGATTAGTGTCTTTTTCAATAATTTCTATTACTATGGCTGATTAGACCACATTTGCACTTCCTAATTGAATTTAAAACACGTACCGCTCCTTGTGGGATTCGACCCCAACTCAGTTATTGGGTTTTATACCGATTTATGATCGTTGACACGTACCATTCCCAGTGCTTATTACAGATTTGTGTCGGCAGGCTGGAGTTCCTCTTGACGATAAGAGTGATATTGAGGATACACCCACATCCTTTACCGACATCCGGCGCATAGAGGCTGAGTACACACAGGATGAAGCAGATATGAGGAGAGCAACTTTGGTGGACACATCCCCGGAGGTTTATGTTGATTCTATACCTGCAGAGGTAGTTTTGCCTACTCGGTCTATGGGCCAGTTACATCTACTTCCACTCCTTCCTAGGCCCCGGGTTCTACTACTGCCTCCCAGCCTCCTAGAGTTACTTCAGGTACCATTACCTCGAGGACTTTGTTCACTCATGCCACGCTTCTCAAGATGGGGCACCTAGCCCATTTTGCCAATGTGCGGGCTTTTCGGTTAGAGGTCGAGGTACCCTGGATGATTGAGCGAGCCATTTTAACTGCTTTGACAGCTCTCCGGTCTTCCATTGATGCCCTCACGGCGAGAGTAGAGATTTGTGAGAGAGGACAGGGGGTCACTACTGAGGTTACGACTTTGTAAACCGAGGTTTTCGAGTTGAGGAAGGATGTGGACCATCTGAAGTCCACAGACTTCACTGTTTGAGTCAGCAGAACTTTCTGATGTTCCGGGTGCAGAGGTCCCGGCCAATTTTGTTATGCCTCTGGCTACAATCGGAGATGAGACTATGGAGGATCTGGCGACTGCTGAGTCAGAGGCGGAGACCGATGAGGAGCACCTCGATGTTCAGGAAGCGACCATTTATAGAGACCTACCTGATTTAGAGGAGACGATAGTAAAGTCAGTTATTTAAACATCATTGACAGATACCTCTAGGGCAGACATTAGTGGAGCCGGTGTTGATGTTACCCCGGACACTAATGCCCAAGACCAGAGTGTGACCCCGGACATTGATGCCCCGACAGATAGAGTGACTGTGATGCAAACTTCACCCCAAGCTTAGCCTGGCAGGATGATATCTTTACCTCCCTCTATGTTGTTTTTATTGAATTTTGGTGTTTTAGTTGCATTTGAGGACAACAACTTTTCTTTTGTGGGTAGGGTGAGGTATTTCTATACCTACCTCTTGTGATTACATTTTTGTTTGTATATATTGGGTTTTGTGATCTATTTTTGTGTTTTGATTGTGTTTGGATATTAATATTGTGGATGTTTGAGCTTGTGGCTCCTTGTTTTGAATGGAAATGGTTTCAACCTATTTTTAAAATTTGTGCCACCTCTATTGTTTGTGACTGTGGCTGTTCTTGTGCAAATTTGAGTATCGGTTATCATCAATACCAATGACTTAAATAGTGCTCTTAATTGAATGAAATGAATGTGCGACTACGATGAGGCCAAATGAAGTTGCATAGATAATATGTGAACATTTAGCATCTCGTTATGACTAGCCGGTTATCGAATGAGTCTATTGTGATGAACATTGCACACTAGCTAGAAAGTGTGGAGTCTTGTTTGTTATTGGTGCAAATGCCTTGTGTGATGAGCCTACTTTGAACATTTTGTGATGACACCTAGAATTTGCCCCTTTGGTCCGATTGACTAAGTGACACAAGCACTTGAAATGATCTTAGGCAACAATTTTGAAGACTGAAACAATTTTACAACATACCTCTTTTGTGGCCAACCTTGTGAGATGTGTGAACCATGCTTGAACTCCCTTGAGCCTTATCCCTTTCTTGGAAGAAACTTGAACAATTGTGACCTCCCTTTATCCATTCACCCATAACTCTCATGAAATGTGGTTTGTTTTAATAGCCAACTTAGGCCAAAAGCCTAAGTTGGGGGTGTGATGAAAAGAGAAGGTAAATCAAGAAGTGTGAAAATTCCCCTTTGAGCCACGAGTTTGAAAAAAAAAGATGGAACCCCTCCATAAAAAAAAAGAGAAAAGAAGAAAGCAAAAGAAAATGAATGAAAAAGTTGTGTGAAACGACCCCAAAAATGCCCGAAAATGTGCTTCGGAAACACCTATAATTGTAATTTCCATATATCTCAAAATCCGTGCATGATTTCGGAAATTCGACTTCATATTCTTATTCATGGGGTCAAATTGAGTGGGGGAAGGGTCTAACCCGAATTTTAGAGCAACCGTATCAAAATTCGAAAATCGCAAAAAATGCGATTTTCAGGGTCAACTTTAAAGGGGCATATCTCTTAGCACACAAGGAACTGGAAGGGCCGTAACCTATTAAATTAAACCTCTACGAGTTAGCTTTCCAATGCACTTGGTTTCACCTCATTCCGAGTTAGTATGAGAGAGTTATGACCATTTTCGTAAAACCTGTCGGAGCAGAATTTCAATTTCCAGTAGCTAAAGTTACTGTAGCGGCTGGACGTTTTTCTTTTATAAAAAGGGGATATGTCCCATACTTAGTCATTTTTTTTCTAAGTTTCAAAACACTCAAAAACACTCTCTAAGCCCTCTCCAAATTCCACCAAGATCTTCAACCAAATTCAAACATCTCAACCTCTAATTCCGGATTCAAGACTCAATCTCAAGCTTCAATTCTCCATCAAGGATTCTCCAAAGTTGAGGTATGTGGGTTGATTGTGGAAACCTTCCTTTCCACAAGTCCAACCATTTATCCTCTATTTTACTTCAAGTTTATGGGTCCTTATGATTATTTAGGAACTCTTGAATTATGGAATTAC
>JAJOOE010013606.1:0-20478 GCA_036250405.1 Solanum raphanifolium
AGTTATATATTTATTTCAGCTTTACTCTATCCTGCATGCTCAGTACCTTTCAAGTACTGACGCATACGTGCGCTACATCTTCTCGTGATGTAGGTTCAGGTTCTCAGCATCCAGATCACGCTTAGATCGATTCTCGATCTTCAGTTCAACATCATCAGTAGTGAGTCTTCATTCTTCGAGGACTTGTGACATGTTTATCTTTATTGCTTTTAGTCTTTAGTTTCAGTTTTGCTAGACCTAGTTGGGGCATGTCCCAACATTTCTAGTCAATTTAGAGGATTATTTCAGACATAGTTAGATTCCGCTTAGTATTGAGTTAATATCTTCTTTGTATTAAACTCATCAGTTTTCATTTATATCAGTTATAGTATATGGGTATTCCCCATATTTTTCATTTTATTTATGATTTAGCTTCTGCATCAGTTTATTATCTTTAGTATGCTTATGATCATGCCAGTAGGGCTAGCTTGGGATCACTTGTGGTCCTAGGTCCCGTGTCCACGTCTCGGGGGTAGCTCGGGGCGTGACAACATATGTCAGCCACGGATACTAGGCGTGTAGGTTTCTGTTGGTTCTGCCTTACTATTTTCAATAGTTGTGGCGGAGTTATTTTTATCTTTATTTTTATATTAGTTAATTATATTGTTGACACCATCAGTCGTAAATTAGGATCATCTTGATCTATCAATTGCTTAATCTCTTGGTAGGGAATGTTGTGGATTGAGACCCCTTCGAGATAACTCTGATTTGATGAGGGATTTTCCTATATTTGTAGATCTTAGAGACAATAAACTTACTTGTATTAGCATCAAATAAATTTATACCTTCATCGCTTGAGCTAGCAACTAAGGTTGGATGCTTTTCATGATTCCTTTTCTTTGTAAAAGCTACGAGGTACCATGGGTCCTCCACTATCTCTTTCCATGAGTTTACTGAATGTGAACTCAGGTTGTGTCTCACCGAAAGCCTATACTCTATATGTGACCGACCCTCAAGAACCGTTGCTGGTCCCCAAACGAATCCTTGGCCTGACTGACTACTTAGCGGAAGACTTACTCAAGTGACAAAAGGCTTAAAATAGAATTTTTGTACATTTAAACTGAAAGTAATACTCAACTCAAACTGTTTGTAAAATACTCAATAACATAATTACAACAGTTTGCAATAACTTCTCAAGTAAAAGTTAATACCTAATGAGAGGGAGGCTACGAAGTGTCTTAGGAAAAATCTTCATTTTCTTGTTACTCTTATTGTGCGTAAGGTTTGATCTATTTCTGTTCTAACTCGACGTTCTATGTTTCAGTAATCATGCCTCCTCGTAGATCTAACGCTAGGAATGTGAATGCCAGGAACGCAAACGCAGCTCCTCCAGTCCCTGATCAAGAAGTGTGGAATGCCGAGTTCAGGTACGCCATTAAGATGTTGGCTCAAAGTGTCGCTAACCAGAACAATCAGCAGGTTCAAGTTCCTGTGAATGCAAATGGTGGATCAGTAGCAGCAAGGGTCCATGACTTTGTTAGGATGAATCCACCTGAGTTCTCAAGATCGCAGACTGGTGAAGATCCCCATAATTTCTTGGATGAGATCAAGAAGATCTTTGAGGTAATGCAGGTCGCTGGGAATGATTGGGTTGAGTTAGCATCTTACCAACTGAACGATGTAGCTCATATCTGGTATACTTAGTGGAAGGAGAACAGGGGTACAAATGCAGCTCCTATTACTTGGGATTGTTTCAGCGAAACCTTTCTGGACAGGTTTTTCCCTATAGAGTTGAGAAAAGTAAGGGCCCGGGAATTTATGAAATTGAGGCAGGGTAACATAACTGTCCAAGAGTATGGACTCAAGTTTAACCAACTCTCCAGGTATGCTCCTCACATGGTTGCTGATTCCAGGGCTCAGATGAATAAGTTTCTGTATAGAGTGTCAGACTTAGTGAAAACAGAGTGCAGAAATGCTATATTCTTAGGAGACATGAACATCTCTAAGATCATAACTCATGCCTAATGCCTAGCAGGTTGAGGGTGATAAGCTTAGGGAACATGCTAAGGAGGCTAAGAAAGAAAGAACAGGTAACTACGAGTATTCGCAACAGAAATTGGGTGGTGGAAATCGCTCGCAGTTTTAGCAGAAGTCCTCGACTCCAGCCCCTTCATCAACTACTGTTCCATCCCCAGCTTCCGTAACGATCAGAAAGGTAGGGCATCAACCTCTAAGTCTTAAGGTAGTCTTTCAAGCACCAAAACCTACCTGACTCTCCCGAAAATGTAGTAAGAACCATCCGGGTGAGTGCCTTGCAGGTAAGGAAGGATGCTTTGGGTGTGGTCAGTCTGGTAATAGATTGAAGGATTGTCCTTCTAAACAAGGTCAAGGAGGAAATAATGGTAGAGCTCAGTCTACAACTTCAGCAGCATTAGTAGGTTGCCCGACTCAGCAGGGTAACTCATCTGGTACAGGTGGCAGACAGCGCCAAAACAGGCTCTATGCTCTTCAGGCTCGTCAAGATCAGGAAGATTCTTTTGATGTAGTCACTAGTACGTTACGAGTCTTTGATCTTGATGTTTATGCATTGTTAGATCCAGGGGCTACTTTGTCTTTTGTAATTCCTTACATAGCAGTCCAATTCAGTGTTAGCCCAGAAACTCTTTCAGAACCCTTCTCAGTCTTTCCTCCAGTCGGTGACCCAGTTATAGCTAGACGGATATACAAAAATTGCCCTGTCACAGTCTCTCAGAAAGTCACCTCAGCAGATCTTGTAGAGTTAGATATGGTAGATTTTGATGTCATTCTAGGCATGGATTGGTTACATTCCTGTTATGCCTTAGTCGATTGTAGAACTAAGATTATTCGTTTTCAGTTTCCAGATGAACCAATCCTAGAATGGAAAGGTAGTAGCTTAGCGCCTATGGGTCGATTCATTTCTTACCTTAAGGCCAGAAAGATGATCTCTAAGGGTTATCTCTATCATCTAGTTTGGGTTAAGGATTCTAGTTCTGAATCCCTAACTCTTGAGTCAGTCCCTGTAGTCAATGAGTTTCCAGAAGTGTTTGCAGATGATCTTCCCAGAGTTCCTCCCGAAAGGGAAATCGACTTTGGAATTGATCTCCTTACAGATACGTAGCCTATCTCTATTCCTCCTTACAAAATGGCTCCAGTTGAGCTTAAGGATTTGAAAGAGCAGTTGAAAGACCTTCTAGATAAGGGTTTCATCAGACCTAGTATTTCGCCATGGTGTGCACCAATGTTGTTCGTAAAGAAGAAAGATGGTTCTCTCAGAATGTGCATTGACTATAGGCAGTTGAACAAAGTCACAATCAAGAATAAGTATCCCATCCCCAGGATTGGTGACTTGTTCGACCAACTTCAGGGTGCTAGTCATATCTCGAAGATAGACCTCAGATCAGGTTATCATTAACTTAGAGTCAGAGATTGTGACATTCCGAAAACAACCTTCAAAACTTGGTGTGGTCATTATGAATTTGTAGTCATGTCATTTGGACTAACCAATGCTCTTGCAGCTTTCATGGATTTGATGAACAGAGTGTTCAAGCAGTACTTAGACTTGTTCGTTATCGTCTTTATTGATGATATCCTCATTTACTCTAGGAATGAGAAAGAACATGCGAGTCACTTGAGAGTTGTTCTGCAAACTCTCAAAGATCGCCAGTTATTTGCAAAATTTAACAAGTGTGAGTTTTGGTTACAATCAGTTGCCTTCCTTGGACATATTGTGTCTATTGAAGGAATTCAAGATGATTCCCAGAAGATAGAAGCAGTGAAACAATGACCCAGACCTACCTCTGCTACAGATATCAGAAGTTTCTTAGGTCTAGCGGGCTATTACAGGCGGATCGTGGAAGGATTTCCATCCATAGCCTTACCATTGACTAGGTTGACTTAGAAAAAGGTTAACTTCTAGTGGTCAGATGATTATGAGAAAAGCTTTGCAGAACTGAAAACTAGGTTGACTGCAACTCCTATCTTGACTCTACCAGAGGGTTCAGATGGTTATGTGATCTATTATGATGCATCCAGGGTCGACCTAGGTTGTGTGTTGATTCAGCGAGGTAAGGTTATAACTTATGCTTCTAGACGGCTTAAAGTGTATGAGAAGAACTACCTAACTCATGACCTCGAGCTAGCAGCAATGGTGTTTGCACTTAAGATTTGGAGACATTACTTGTATGGTGTTCATGTAGATGTGTTCACAGACCATAAGAGCCTTCCATACGTGTTCACCCAGAAAGAGTTGAATCTTCTCCAGAGAAAATGGCTAGAGTTCCTCAAAGATTATGATATGAGTGTGCATTACCATCTTGGTAAGGCCAATGTAGTAGCAGACGCTCTTAGCAGACTATCTATGGGTAGTGTAGCACATGTTGAGGAAGAAAGAAGAGAGCTAGAAAAGGATGTTCATAGACTTGCTCGCCTAGCAGTTCACCTTATGAGCATATCAGATGGTGGTGTAACGGTTTAGAATGGGGCAGAATCTTCTTTGGTAGTCGAAGTTAAGGAAAAGCAAGATAGTGATCCGATATTGCTTGAACTCAAGGGTGTAGTCCACCAATAGAGAGTTGAGGTTTTCTCCCAAGGGGGAGATGGTGTGCTTCGCTACCAGGGTCGATTATGTGTTCCTAATGTGGGCAAGTTGAGACATCATATTCTTGCAGAGGCCCATAACTCCAAATACTCTATTCATCTAGGTGCCACTAAGATGTACCGCAATCTGCGGGAAGTCTATTGGTGGAATGGTATGAAAAGAGATATAGCAAATTTTGTGGCTAAGTGCCCCAATTGCCAGCAAGTCAAGGTAGAACATCAGAAACCATGAGGTATGACTCAAGAGATTGACATTCCTACTTGGAAGTGGGAAGTGATCAACATGGACTTCATCATAGGTTTACCTCGTACTCACAGACAACATGACTACATTTGGGTGATTGTTGATAGGGTTACTAAGTCTTCTCGCTTTTTGGCGGTCAAGACTACAGATTCGGCGAAGGATTACGCCAAGCTTTACATTAATGAGATTGTGAGGTTGCATGGGGTTCCTTTGTCTATCATCTCAGATAGAGGTCCTCAGTTTACCTCTTATTTCTAGAAGTCATTTCGGAAAGGTCTTGGTACTCAGGTTAATCTTAGCACAACATTTAATCCCCAGACGGATGGTCAGGCAGAGCATACCATCCAGACCTTAGAGGACATGTTGAAAGCTTGTGTGATCGACTTCAAGGGTAGTTGGGATGATCACCTTCCTCTTATTGAGTTAGCCTACAACAATAGTTACCATTCCAGCATTTAGATGGCCCATTATGAGGCATTGTATGGGCGTAGATATAGATCTTTGAAGTAGGTGAAGCAGCCTTGATAGGACCAGATTCGGTCTTTGATGCTATGGAGAAAGTGCAACTCATTAGAGATAGACTTAAGATTGCCCAGAGTCGCTAGAAGTCTTATGCAGATGTGAGAAGAAGGGAACTAGAGTTCCAAGTTGATGATTGGGTTTTCCTGAAAGTGTCACCTATGAAGGGGGTGATGAGATTTGGCAAGAAATGAAAGCTCAGTCCTAGATATGTAGGCCCTTACCAGATCTTGAAAATGATTGGTAAAGTGGCTTATGAGTTAGAGTTGCCAGTAGATTTAGTAGCAGTACATCCAGTCTTTAACATATCTCTTTCGAAGAAATGTGTGGGTGATCCAGCATCCATAGTGCCATTAGAGACTGTGGCTGTAAAAGATAGCCTTTCTTATGAGGATGTACCAGTTGAGATTCTCGATCGTCAGGTTATAAGGTTGGGAAACAAAGAAGTCTTTTCAGTCAAGGTGTTGTGGAGGAGTCAGTTCGTAGAGGGAGCTACTTGGGAAGCAGAAGCATCCATGAAGTCCAAGTATCCTCACCTCTTTCCTTCCGATTCCATTCCAACTTGAGGTAATAGTTCCTCTTCATTTTTTCAGTCATTCATGCGTAAATTCAGTCTTAGAATCATGTTCCTTCATTTGTACTTGCATTTTTAGCGTATTTGCATGTTCTTGGAACTCAGTTCAATCAGAAATTCAGCTCTCAGTGTTTAGTGGTAGGGATCGCAGCCCTCTCCCTCCATTTCAGCTAGTTTAGTCTTCATTCGAGGACGAATGGTCCCAAGAGGGAGAAAATGTAACACCCCGAATCCAAAATAGACCAAAAATGCATATTTTGAGAAGGTGAAGGTGCAACCGACGGTTGCCATCCATGGACCGTAGGTCAAACCACAGCCCATGCTGGTGGTCCATGGTTCACCAATGCAACCCCTCCCCAAACCAGCTCAGAAAATTGGCTAAGTCCCGACTCACGGATAGACCCACGGTCCGTAGATCAGACCACAATTCATGGTTTGTGTCCGTGGATCGAGACATCCCTTACCCAGCCTATGACACAAACTATGGTCGACCAACACGGACCGTCATTCGATCCACGGTCTGTAGGTCTGACCGTAGGTGAGGATTAGCTGCCAGTTAGATGAAAATTGTGATTGGGTCAACTTCAGATGGTCATAAATTTTAGTACAAAAGGAATTATGTGTCCCATTACTTATGATATGATAGATAATTGAATCCTCTTTCAAATTCCACCGAGTTTGCTAAAATCTGACCTCCGAGTAAAATGTTATGCTGATTTTACTGAAGCCCTGTCGGGCAGACTCAACCGACGACTCCAATCGACGGACCGTCGATTGACCTACGGCCTGTCAGTCCCGGTCGTCGATCACTCCGACAACAATTAAGTCAAGTGTGTTTTGCTCTTTTCCTATTTCATTTAACCCCTAAGGTACGTCATTTAGACCCTAAATCATAAGGTTTTAGTTTGTGTAGGCCTAGAAACATAACTAGAATTTATCCAAGTCAAATCATTAATCAAAACTTAGAAAATTAGAAGCAACAGATGAGAAAAAGGTCAAGAACCCTCGTTCAAGAACGCAACAAGGTTCCATCAGTTCCAGCCCTGAAATTGAAAGATTTCTCCGTGGAATTCGTCACCAGGTATGTGGCATTTCACTAGTGGGTTCCTTTCTCCCATTAGGTCCCTAGATTTCGGTCAGATTCTTGATTCCATGATTATAAACAGACCTAGGTTTTCTAAAATCTCAGCAGATCATCATGAATTAGTTATTTAAATGTTCCAAATCAGATTATCATGTTTTTACATCGTTTCTCGCATGAATTTCAGAACCCTAGCTATGTATTTCTTTAGTTCTTAAATTACACATGCTAGGTCAGATATCTCACTTATTCCGTTATAGATGCTTCAATTATTAATGCATCATTATAAGATTACTTGTTGCATTCTCAGTTTGCATGTTCAGTTTTGAGCTATCCAGTATTTACAGGAATTCAGTCATAACCACTTAACCATTAATTCAATGGGAGTCGCATAATACTGAGTTGGACTAGGGTTCAACATACCCATATAGTCCTAGAACTACGAGCCACGTAGGTGTAAGTCCCCTCTGTGGGCAACATCAGTTTAGTGATCACGCCAGTATTCCTCTATACCTCTGGCAGGGTATATTGGGTCCTCTCGCTGGGGCGTATACATCAGACTCCACATTTAGCTCATGTGGTTTTATGTCGGTAATTAGTAGCTCCTACAATTTAGTCAGACTCTATTGCATTGACCATATTTCAGTACAGTCAGTATCCAGTCTTAGTATGTTATAAATTTGGTTATTGCATCAGTTAGCTCAGTATTCAATATTTTCAGTAGCTATATCATGTTCAGATTATATCATTGTTTATTTGCTTTGTTTAGTTAAATATTTATTTCAGCTTTACTCTATCCTGCTTGCTCTGTACCTTTCAAGTACTGACGCATACGTGCGCTACATCTTCTCGTGATGTAGGTTCAGGTTCTCAGCATCTAGATCATGCTTAGATCGATTCCCGATCTTCAGTTCAGCATCATCAGTGGTGAGTCTTCATTCTTCGAGGACTAGTGACATGTTTATCTTTATTGCTTTTAGTCTTTAGTTTCAGTTTTGCTAGACCTAGTTGGGGCATGTCCCAACATTTCTAGTCAGTTTAGAGGCTTATTTCAGACATAGTTAGATTCCGCTTAGTATTGAGTTAATATCTTCTTTGTATTAAACTCATCAGTTTTCATTTATCTTAGTTATAGTATATGGGTATTCCCCATCTTTTTCATTTTATTTATGATTTAGCTTCTGCATCAGTTTATTATCTTTAGTATTCTCATGATCATGCTAGCAGGGTTAGCTTGGGATCACTTGTGGTCCTAGGTCCCGTGTCCGCGTCTCGTGGGTAGCTCGGGGCTTGACAACATATGTCCACCACGGATACTAGGCGTGTAGGTTTTTGTTGGTTCTGCCTTACTATTTTCAATAGTTGTGGCGGAGTTATTTTAATCTTTATTTTTATTTTATTTAATTATATTGTTGACACCATCAGTCGTAATACTAGGACCGTCTTGATCTATCAATTGCTTAATCTCTTGGTAGGGAATGTTGTGGATTGAGATCCCTTCGAGATAACTCAGTTTTGATGAGGGATTTTTCCTGTATTTGTAGATTTTAGAGTGAACAAACTTACTTGTATTAACATCAAATAAATTTATACCTTCATCGCTTGAGCTAGCAACTAAGGTTGGATGCTTTTCATGATTCCTTTTCTTTGTAAAAGCTACCGGCTACCATGGGTCCTCCACTATCTCTTTCCACGAGTTTACTGATTGTGAACTCAGGTTGTGTCACACCGAAAGCCTATACTCTGGATGTGACCTACACTTAAGAACCATTACTGGTCTCCAAACGAATCCTTGGCCTGACTGACTATATAGCGGAAGACTTACTCAAGTGAAAAAAGGCTCAGAATAGAATTTTTGTTCATTTAAACTGAAAGTAATACTCAACTCAAACTGTTTTTCTAAAATACTCAATAACATAATTACAATAGTTTGCAAAAACATCTCAAGGAAAAGTTAATACCGAAAGACTCTTCAAGTCTATCTATGTTTAAGATATGTATTAGGTCAAGACCCACGATGCCTCAAAAAAACTAAACCAAAAGAAAATGTGAAGTCCTCCATAATGCAAGGAGGCTCACCCAAATTATTTGGAGTGTAGAGTGATCTTAATGAAACGCCGGTTGATGATCCTGAACACATGAATCTTCATCATAAAAAGATGCAGATTGAATGACATTAGCACATTGAATGTACAAGTATAATATAGCTAAATCGAAATAACTAAGTGAAAAGACTGCAATAGAAATAACATAAACTCAACTGAATGTAAAGAATTAAAAGAATGTAATCATTTAAGCTTTTCAAAAATCCTAACTCATCTATGTAACTCAACATAATAAGTGACATAATGAAAATATACTTTTAACTATATTTGGGAGATTATCTAAGCGACAATCATCACTTTGAACTAAGTGATGATACAACGTCTTGTCCACGCTTCCAGAACTGTCCTATATCGTGCCGGGATATAAAGCACCTCAACTAAGTAGATCCACTAAGCTCTATTCTAAGGCACTAAGGATTCATCTAAAAAGTATGATCATGTATCCATGTTGACAAGACATGGTTTATGGGGGCTGTGAGTTGTCTGAACTCTGCCTCATAATAGTTCTCAATATTGTCACGCCCCGAGGATACCCCGTGACGCAACACGGGAACTAGGATCACAAGTGACCCCAAGCTAACCCTGCTGGCATAATCATGAGCATACTAAAGATAAACTGAGCAATAAAATTGTACCGAAGCTAAATCATAATGAACTGAAATGATGGGGAATAACCATATACTAAATCTGAATAAAGATAACTAAGAGTTTGAAATACAACTGAAAAGTCAAACTCTAACACTAAAGCTGAAACTAACTATGTCTGAAATAAGCCTCTAAACTGACTAGAAGTGCTCGGACATGCCCCAGCTAAATCTAGCAAAAACTAAAACTAAAACTGAAAGCAAGAAAGGCAATCATGTCACTCGTCCTCAAAGAGTGAGGACTCACCACTGATGTTGTTGAATTGAAGATCGGCAACCGATCTATGAGTGATCTGAAAGCTGAGGACCTGAACCTACATCACGAGAAGATGTAGCGCAGAGTATGCGTCAGTACTTGAAATGTACTGAGCATGCATGATAGAATAAAGCTGAATAATAACATAACTGAAAATAAACATATATCTGAACAATGACATGAGGTAATCATAATACAACTGAGAATACTAAACATGAAATACTGAATGCAATGACCAAGTTTATAATATGTTGGGACTGATTTCTAAAAGATACTAATAACATGGTCAATGCAATAGAATCTGACTGAACTATAAGGGAGCTACTAAGAACTGACATAAAACCACATGAGCTAAATGTGGAGTCTGATGTATACGCCCTATCGAGAGGACCCAATATACCCTGCCATAGGTATAGAGGCATAAAACCATAGTTTTGATGAAATATTTGACTTAGGCAAGTTGTAGTTATGTTTCTAGGCTAAAACTAACCAAAACTACGTAGTTTAGGGGTCTAACGCATAAGGAAAAGACCAAAAGACCCCTGACTTAACTGTTGTCGGGGTCACCGACGGATGGGACCGATGGACCATCGATCAATTTATAACACCCCTTAACTAGAAATAACTAGAAAGAAATTAAAAAGTGGAAATAGTCATTTTTGGAAAGAAAATAAAATCTGGAAAATTTGTTGAGTTTGTTATGTTGGATTTTCGGTCAACTTCAAATGACCATAACTCCTAGCTCAAGATGATTTAGGTGTATTTCCAGATATCGTAAGAAATATCTTGGAATAATCTTTCTAACGCCGCCAACTTTGCCCAATTCCGAGTTTGTATGAGTGAGTTATGCCCATTGGAAGTTGGGCTGTTCAAATAAGGAAATGTCAAATCCGGAATTTTAAAGGGTAGTTTGGTCTTTTCCTTACCCAATTTATTTAATTCGCTTTAGTGAATTAAGGGTCAAAACTGAATTTGGTCAGTTTAGAAAAAATTGGAAATCTATGCTAAGGCGTGGAGAAAAGAGAAAAGAGGAGAAAGGAGAAGAAAGTTCAAGTTTTGTCATCTTCGTAAGGATTTGCTTGGGCATTTCGTCAAGGGGTGATCCCTATGAGGTATGTGTGATCACATAGAGTTGGGTCCATTCACCCACACGCCAAACATGTTTAATTCAGTGATTTTAGTCCTGAAAGAGTTAGAATTTGATATTCTTGAATTGTTTTCATTCTTGAACTTACATGTGATTGATGGGTTTTCTTGAGACGTTTTAGCGAAGTTAAGAGTTGTTTCGATTTAGATTCTAGAGTACATGCTTTGGATATCTGAATCTAAGAAAGCATTGAGAAAAGGAATCGATTTAAAATTATTTAGGATCAGAAAATGAGTTGAAAAGTTCGTCAGACGCACCTGGGGAGGGCCAGGCGCGTCACACCCCCATAGTACTAGAGAGGCTGGGGCGGTGTGCCTGTAGTGCGCCCAAAAGGAGCCCCAGAAAGTGGGGGATGGTGCGGCGCACCACGGACGCGCCCGGATTGTCGTATTTCACCAGTTTTCGTCGTTTAGCCTATTTAGGTCCCTCTAAAGTGTACTAACAGTTTCCATTTATTCTAACTAATCTAAATGACTTCTAACCATCTAGAAATCATCCAGAAACATGAATCATAACCTTGAATCTATAAATTCAAATTCAAGGAAAGTTAAGAGCCAAGTCTAGGAAGTTCTTAGAGTCTATTCAAGAAGTCTTTTGCAAATGCTTCTAACTCTGTTTTAAGATTTAAAGATCAAGTTGAGTAAAGAGTAAAGGGTAAAGATTTGAAGTTCATTTCTTCAAATAAGTATATGGGGACTATGTATTCCCAAAGAGTTTAAAATGTTTTCACATTTGAATAAGAACGGAAAATGAGATTTCCAAAGAGCCTTTGAGCTAGTTTTCAGAAAATAGTAAGCGTTTTCTAAATGAAACAAGAGAGGAAACTTTGATTTCCAAGATAGCCTTTGAGCTATATTTTTGAGCAATTATCTCAAATAACAGAAAGAAGTATGTTTTAAAACATAAGAGCTAGTAATATATTTTGGGAGTAGTATTGAGCACCGATATGGGGGAGAGTTCAGACAACTCACAGCCATCTATAAACCATGTAGCCATCATGGGTAGAAAAGGGTCATACTTTTTAGATGATTCCTTTAGTTCTTTTTAGCATAGACTTGTGGATCCACTTAGTAGTTTAGGTTTTATACACTCGGCAAGGTATAGGACGGCCCTGGCAGTGTGAGGCAAAACGTTGTATCATCACAATAGCTCTTACGTGATAGTTGTCAGTTAGAGAAACTCCCACAAAAGTAATTGTATTCTTAGATACATAGTTTATTGTATTTTTACATAAATTTCAGAGTTATATTTATATTTTCATACACACAAAGTTGACATCATGTTTTAAACAACTTTTTTTTTAAATTGCACTTGTTTTAAACTACTTTTTTTATTGAAATGAGTTCGGTTATGTTGAGTTGAGTTGAGCCAGGTAATTTCTTCAGTTCCCTTCAAGCTTATGTCTTATTTTAGAATTCCCCTCGCATACTCGTACATTCAATGTACTGATACCATTTGGCCTGCATCTTATTATGATGTAGACACAGGTAATCAGGATCATCATCCAGCGCCTTGCTGTTCCAGTTGAGCATTCAGATTCAGTTGGTGAGTCTCCTTGCTTTTCGGAGGGCTCATTTGTTATCATTTTATTTTTAGTATTTAATTTGTTAGGATGATCGGGGGTCTTGTCCCGACATCTATCTCAGTTGTTTAGAGGCTTCATAGATAGACAGTCAGATGTTAGTTCTTGAGTTTCCTATTTCCTATTTTAATGGTTGAGACTTGAGCTGACACTTTTGGCCAGTGAATTTTATCTTTATACATTCTAAGTGTTTATTGAGTTGTTCAGTTTACTTTTAAAAGTATTTTTCTTCATGAGTTAAGTTTTATCGAGCGCCAGCCACATCCGGGGTATAGGCTTGGGGTGTGACAAACTTGGTAACAGAGCACATAGTTCTAGAGTCTTAAGGAGTCTATGAAGCCGTGTTTGTAGAGTCCTAATTATCGGTGTGAAGCGTGCCACATCTATAATTAGGATGCTACATCACTTAGGAAAATTTCTCACTTCTTTCACACTCATTTCGTGTGTTAGAGTTTGATCTCTAAAAAGTTTTATTCTAATTCATGCTTCCACATGTTTTCAGATAATCATGCATCCACGAAGAGCTGTTAGATGTCATCCTGCTAGGCATAATGTTGAGGAGCTAGGGGTACCCAATGCAACTGAAGTGCAACCCCAAGGAGAAGTTACCAATGCTGAGTTCAGATAATCCATAAGGGTGCTAAGTCAAGCTATGACTAACCCGGTTGGGCAACAAAGAGAAGCTCGACAAGAAGAGGTTGACACTTCAAGGATCCGTGAATTCTTGAGGATGAACCCTCTAAGTTTCACTGGTTCAAGAACTACTGTGGATCCAGAGAACTTTATGGAGGAGCTGCAAAAGGTATTTGATGTCATGCAGGTTGCTGATATTGAGAGGGTAGAACTAGCTGCATACCAAATGAAGGGTGTCGCTAGGATTTGGTTAGATCAATGGAAGAAGAACCGAGTTGAGGATGCACCACCTACGAGTTGGGCTTGTTTTGAAGAGGCTTTATTGGGGCGTTTCTTTCCTCGAGAATTGAAAGAAGCTAAGGTACGAGAGTTCCTTACCCTTAAGCAAGAGTCACTAAGTGTTCATGCATATGGGTTGAAGTTCACCCAACTATCCCATTATGCTTCGGAGATGGTTGCGAATATGAGGACTAGAATGAGTTTGTTTGTTGCTGGGTTGTCCCGTCTATCAAGCAAAGAGGGTAGGGCAGTGATGCTGATTGGGGACATGGATATATCGAGGTTAATGGTATATGTGTAGCAGGTTGACAAAGAGAAGTTGAGGTATAGAGAGGAGTTTAAGAACAAGAGAGCTAAGACAGGGAATGAGTCCGGGCAGCAGAAGAGTAATGCCAACCGGTCATCCTTCCAATAAAAAAGAAGGGACCTACTCCATCATCTACTAGTGCACCTGCATCTAAAAACAAAAGTGAGTACAATAGTCAGAATTTCAGAGCCAAACCTGCCTATTCTCAGGGTAGTATGGCACAAAGGGTATTAACTCCTGCCTGCGCTAAGTGTGGTAGGAACCACTCAGGTACATGTCGTGAGGGCTCCACTGGTTGCTTCAAGTGTGGACAGAACGGTGATTTCATGCAAGAGTGTCCAAAGAACAAGTAGGGTAGTGGTAATGGGGAAATAGAGCCCAGTCTTCTTCAGTTGCTCCATCAGACAAAGTTGCACCTAGAGGGGCTACTTCTGGTACCGGCGGAGGATCAAACCGCCTATATGCTATCACTAGTCGCTAAGAGCAAGAGGATTCGCCATATGTTGCCACTAGTATGATCCAAATCTTTAACTCTAATGTTTATTCTTTGCTAGACCCAGGAGCGAGTTTATCTTTTGTAACTCCATATGTTGCTGTGAATTTTGATGTTATTCCTGAGTAACTTAGTGAACCTTTCAGTGTTTCTACACCTGTTGGTGAGTCTATTCTAGCAGAGCGAGTCTATCGTGATTGTCCCATTTCCGTCAATCACAAGAGTACCATGGCTGATTTAATTGAGTTAGACATGGTAGATTTTGATTTCATTCTTGGTATGGACTGAATTCATGTCTGTTATGCCTCAGTTGATTGTAGAACTCGAGTTGTCAAATTTCAGTTTCCAAATGAGCCAGTCTTAGAGTGGAAAAACAGTTCAGCAGTGCCTACGGGTCGTTTTATTTCGTACCTTAAGGCAAGGAAGTTAGTTTCTAAGGGGTGTATCTATCACTTAGTCCGAGTTAATGACTCTAGTGTTGAGATACATCCTATTTAGTCAGTTTCACTAGTAAAAGAGTTTCCAGAAGTCTTTCCAGATGATCTACCCGGAGTTCTTCCTGAGAGAGAGATAGACTTCGGTATAGACCTTCTTCTAGATACTCGTCCTATATATATTCCGTCATATAGAATGGCACCAGCAGAGTTGAAAGAGCTTAAAGAGAAGTTGAAAGATCTCTTTGATAAGGGTTTTATTCGACCAAGTGTCTCACCTTGGGGCGCTCCGGTCTTATTTGTGAGAAAGAAAGATGGTTCCCTTAGGAATGTATAGATTACCGTCAGTTGAACAAGGTTACCATCAAGAACAAATATCCTCTCCCAAGGATTGATGATCTTTTCGATCAACTTCAGGATGCCACCTATTTCTCTAACATAGACAACAAATCTGGCTACCATTAGTTAAGAGTAAGGGAATGTGATATTCCAAACACAACTTTCAGAACCCGTTATGGTCATTATGAGTTTTTGGTCATGTCCTTTCGTTTGACCAATGCGCCTGCAACATTCATAGACATTATGAATAGAGTATTCATACCTTATTAGATATTTTTGTTATCGTCTTCATTGATGACATACTAATTGATGTTTGTGTAATCAACGACATAACTTCCGATGCAAGTGTCTACGATTATGCAGTAGTATAATAACCCAACCAAGGGTTGGGGTCAAGTCCAAAGAGAGTGGGCGTTAAAATTAGTGGTTAAGCGCAAATGTCCTAAAGTTAATTGTAGCTAAAGATTTTAATGAGTGAATGCATAGAAAATTAAAGGGGGTGGGGTTTGTCACATGTATAGCTAAAACAACAAATATAAAGAGAAAATTAAAGTATGGGGAGAAGTTCTTGGGGTATGATCGCAATATATATTGATATAAATCGTTGGGTACATGCTTTCGATAGGAAATTTGTAAGATAATAGTGATTACGCTAAGCTTTAGATGAAAATAAGTTCCCTCTCGAGCAACTTACCCCGTTTCAAATGGGCTCCTCTCGGACACCCATTTGCCGCATAAAGGCGATCCTACGCCATACCCCACTCACTCTCTTGAGCTGAGTGTTAGGATATGGGACTAGGGCTTACCCTTTCGGGCTGAACCTCGTGTCGACCCAATCCTTAGGCCATCAGTCTAGCGATCTTGGTTTCACGACCTCTCTCTCGAGCAAGCCGAAAACACATGGGTGGTTTTGTATTTGCAACTACAAACCCATTAAATTAAACCACAACCGCTAGGTGAAATCACCATTAAAATACATTTAACTTATCAGCAAACAAGACCCAATAATAATATCAACTCATATTTGCTAAATCACACCGCAAGAATGGTGGTTTTTAGCCACACATCAAGAAATAAGCAATTACACCTAAGATGATAACAAAATCAAATGGGTATAAGAAACTAAATCTTAATGTTAGCAAAGGAAGAAGAATGGAGAAGACCCACTTCCAATTTGAGGAAGATAAACTCCTTTCTTCTTCCAGTCCTCCAAAAACCTTCTCCAAACTTGAGAGAGAAAATATCAAAGCTAAAATAGAAATTACAAAAAAATGTTCGGACTCTCTCGTTCCACACTTAAAATTAATGAAGAGTTTAACATTTATAGACTTCAGAAAATAGTGTTGGCGGATCACGCGGCGAGGTTAGTAGCGAACGCTGAATGACTCGGTGATTCACCCTTCTTCTAGTTCATCACCATTTGTACTTTGCCTTCAACATCTGTGCGTTCTGGATCTTTGAGCGGTATACTTCTGCTTTGCGGAACTGATCGGTGAAATGCTGACTGCTCCCTTTTCCACCTTTTTTATCCTTCTCTTTCAGGGCTTCGCGTACTGGAACAAAGGGCGGGGTGCATCCCTTCGGTGAATCGCCAAGTGGACTCGGCGATCCTCAGGCCTTCGTTTTCTCGTTCTTTTCAGCCTTTTTGTTCCTTTTTGTGAAGTAGTGTCCATGCTTACTTTCGAACTTCAAATACCTTTAACCTAAGTGTTTTCATCAGATATTTAGACTAAATAAGCATTTGAGGACACAATTTCTATTAAAATATAGCCCTAAATGAGTCCAATTTGTCGACTCATCAACACCCCTAACTTAAACTTTTGCTTGTCCTCAAGCAAATCGAGTTCAGCTGATCACAAAGGGTGTCTCAAATAGTGCTACACAAGACTCAAGTTACTCATGCAAAGATCAATTGTGTACTCAAATATTCATGTTGTGACACACAATTACCAAAGATTCTCATGCTCGCAATACTTGCTACTTGTGCAAGTTCAAGCTTAACAAAAAGTATCTAAATTCCCTCACGTAAAGAATGATTACATATTCACACATAGAGGTTAATCAATTCAAGATCAGGAATCATATGCAACGCTCACACTAAAAGAGAGGAACACAATGCATGTTTTCACCCATAGGTTTGCCCTTAATTTCCAATTGACATTCAATTTGGCTTACTCAAGATCAAAAAGGTCTTTTCAAAGTTTGAAATAGGGCTGAGTGCAAAGGTATGGTTATTTAGGCTCAGTGACTTCTTCATCCTCGTGAGATGTGGTGTTCTCAAAACGTCCTTTTCCTTTCCCTTATCCATTTTTCTTCTAGTGCCTCTAAGTCATCCTTTTATTCACTCTCTATGTATTGCTTGGAAACCCAATTCCTTTTGCAATTTTTATTCCACGACTTTTTTTTTTTGAAGGGTTTCCATTTTGTCTTGAAATACAATGGGTTAAGGGATACTTTTCTTGCACTTCTTGACTTATCCTTTTCCTTTTCCTTTTCACCACACCCCCAACTTAGGATTTTGGCCTAAGTTGGCTATTCACTAAACCACAAATCCAGAGGATTATAGGTAGTGGGTCAAGTAAGGTCTAGGGTTCATCAAGGTTCTTCCAAAGAAAGGTAAGGCTCAAAGGGTTTTCAAAAGAGTTTCACATGCTCACAGGTAGGCCACAAAAGAGGTATATGTCAAATTTGGCTCACACTCTTTAAAGTAGCCTAAGATCATTTCAAGAGCACAACTTTCTAAATCAATCTGGGTTTATTCATGCATGCTTCAAAGTAAGCTAATCACACAAGACATCGACACTTAAGTCAAACAAGACTACACACTTTCACTAGTGAGCAACGTCATTACAAGAGAATCAATTTGATAAATGTCTAATCGCAATGAGATGCAAAGAGTTCATATATTGTCTATGAAACTTCATTTGGTCTCGTCGTAGCCTCACATTCATGTTTGTTAGATTGAGAGCACTATTCAAGTCATCAGTATTGATTAGAACCGAGGCTTGAATTTATACAAAAACAACCACTTTCAACACAAGAGGTGGCGAAAATTTTCAAAAATTGAAATTTTTTTGATTTTTTGGAAGGGTGTCAAAATTATTTTGCAATTTAAAATAAAAGGAGCCATAAGCTTAAACATCCACAAAAAGCAGATAAAACACAATTTTAAATAGAACAGCCCAAATATAAATACAAAACACTACTATCAATACAAAAGGTGTGGGCCTCATCCCACCACAATTAAAAAGAGTTTGTCCTCAAATGCAAATAAAAGTATCTAAAAGTAAAAATAAATAAGACAGAGAGAGGAGTAAAAGGAAGTCTTGTTTATGCAGTCTCTTTATATGTCGGGGTATGAATATGGGCATCAGTGCTCGATGCATATATCTGGTCACAGATCTCAGTACCCGGAGTAGCCTCAGACGAATTAACAACGCCAGATCCGCTAGGAGCAGTTGTGGACGTCTCAGCCGGCACTGTCTGAGTTGCCGACCGCATAACCATCTCCACAAGATTTGGCAAGTCTCTGAATATACTGTCCTCTTGGTTTTCGCTCACTACCTCATCGTGCAATGCTATTCGCTCATCATCAGTCTGCGTCTCCGACTCGGCATGTCCTGCATCATCCATCTGCACATCTCTGGTACTAGCCGGAGGAATCCCCGAAGTCTTAGGAGCATCCCTGTCATTTGCTCCTTTCATCAGTGTACTGAAGTTGGTAGCCTTTAAATAGGCTACGTCCTTCTTCAACTCTGCTATTTCAGCTTTTAATGCTGAAACCTCGGGTGTATCCCCTTGTCTGCTCTCACAAGCAATGACTCTGGCAGTCTGATCATCAACGGTGGTCCTAAAGGGGGACCAGTGCAGTCAAAATGGCACTATCAATCATCCCTGGGATGGATCTCTCCAATCGCGTCGCCCTCACATCCGCTGAATAGGCCAGCTGCCCCATCTTCAAAATCATGGCATGAGTGATCCTGGTGGGCTGGGAGGAAGAGGATGTACCTGGAGTTTGTAAAGGAGAATAATGAGCGGGTATACCTGAAGACTCTGAAGCTGAAGTAGACGAGGGTGCCTCAGCTGGTAATGAGTCAACATCGACCTCTAGAGACGTCTCTGTTGGAGCTGCTCTCCTCCTGCCAACCTCCTCTCGTGTGAACTCGGCCTCTATACACCGGATATCGGTGGAAGAATATAGGGTGACCTCTATATCGCTAGCAAGATCTCGGGGTACTCCGACACGCCAGCATAACTTGGTGATTAGAATAGGAAAAGACAGAGATATCTGCGTCTGTTTGGCTCTCATAGCCATCTCCTGTGAAACCAGCAGTCCCAAGTCGATCCACCTCCTAGCCATGATAGACCCAAGGCAAGCCGCCTCAGGATGACGGAGAATGGATTCATTTTGAGATGGCATGATAGTGCTGCTGATGAAACCAAACCAGTACCGGGAGGCAGTGTTCATATCCCTCTTCCCAATCGGAGCTCCTGCCTCCATCCACCTTAGGGTGGTGCTAGAGATCATCGGAGCTAACCAACCCTTCAAATCATCCAGGGATGGAATAATAGGCAAACCCTGGTAGGGTAATATTGAGTGCAGTGATCGACCCAATACAACATTAATATGATCGCTGTGACACTCCTCCTCCTTGCCTCTAACCATAACCGACTTCACCGGTTGAAACTCACTAGCCTTCTTCTTATTCTTTGGGACCAACTCTCCATAGGCTAAGTAGAATTCCCGGACCCAGGAAGGAATGTAGGGTCCCCGTGGCCTAGTGAACTGCTGCAATTCATGATATCTAAGTGTGTCAAGCACCTCAGCGTGTTTGCCTTCCAAGCCCTCTACAGATAGTAACTTTTCTTCTAGAATGGTTCATAAACCATTGCTGTCACGACCCGGGAGCACCCCCTAGTCGTAACCGGCGTACTCGACCTCGAAGAGGTCTAATACAAGCCTCTTAGCATTCATTCATCGCATAGACACTAACCATAAGGAATTAAAAACTTTCTTTACAAAGAGGACATTTCATAAAATAAAAAAAATATAGCAAGCGGAAGACTTTCTAGACTTTATATGATGTCTCATAACCATCTAATACTTTAGAGTACAAATTCGGGACTAATCCCGTACACAACTTAAGCAATACTAAAAAGACATAAAAGAACATATTGGGTATTGTCCTCGAATCTATGAGGACTCACCAAGTCTTCATCTTCAACACTTAGAAACCTATCAAAT
>JAJOOE010013607.1:0-21007 GCA_036250405.1 Solanum raphanifolium
AAAAAAAAAAAAAAAAAAAAGCAATCAGCTGGTAATTACATCATGCAATTATCAGTAATTCACAACCTATGTCTGTGAATTGTAGAGGCTGTGAATTGTAGAGGGTAATTACTCCCTGCAAATTACATCATTTACCTGTTGATCAAGTAATTATCTGTGCTATCAAACAGGACATACAATGTAATTACACTCAATTACACCAAATCCAATTATCAGGATGTCCTTCTAAACAGTCCCTAACCTGAAACATTTGGTTTTAGACTTTTCCTATAAGCGCTAGAGGGTCATGGCAAAGAGACTCAGATTTTAAAAATGGATAATTCTTTCGTAATAACAATATTATCAATACGTTCTTTAGGTCCTACTCTGATAATTATTAGGAAAATACAAATACAGTTATAGATATAGACAAAACATGAATCAACTTTGTAAAACGACCCACTTGTTTATAAGTGCTCTGCAAAAGCTAGACACCTATAAGAAATAGTCTACTAGCCATAACAATTAGACTTCCTTGGACACACTACAACAAAACTAGCTATTAGCAGCAATAAATATGCATATTACCAAAGAGTGACAAAGACTTATCCGGCATTAGTTAATTATCACTGAATCTTGTGTAGCTATAGTCTGTAGTAACATTTACAAAGAGAGCTAAATGCCGCTAAAATATATTTTTATCGACAATTAAGTTATTGTCATTAATTAATTGCTGTTAAAGATCATGTTTGATGTAGTTACACTACGTTATAGTGTTTGTCATGCCCCAAACCAAAAGAGGCATGAATGGAAATTAGTGCCTCACTTTGATCGAGAATACTGATAGAAAACATACAAGCAGAGCTCTACAGGTCTCTGAGTAGGCGTTTGGCCATGCGATATCATATCACGATATGGTATCGTGAGATGGAATCAACGTTTGGACATGCGATTTTACGCTGATTACATCTCAGGATTTGGAATTATGAGATGTGATTTCATATTCTCCAAAAACCAAGATATGGAATTATTTGGGAATTCCATATCATGATTTGAGATATTTTAATACAAAAATTGATCCACAAGTTTATATTTTGTTAAAACAACCCCACATTTATATCTACTAACCATTTATTTCATATGTAAATAAAATTTATAATCACATCAGTACTTTTTAAAATTTATTATTCTCACTAACATATAGTCACTTTAACTCACACCAACCGATTATTGAGTAATAAATTTGTTCTGTTCATTTACTCCAACACTTAATTTATTGTTTTATGGCCTTAATAAGTGCACATTTATATTTTATGTGTAAGTTATTAGTATTTAGTTACATATTTCCTATCAACTTTATTTAAAGAGATAATATTTATTTTACGACTTTACATTGTCTTGGAAGCACTATTTTTATTACTCTTACAAATATTATTTTTATGAAGTGCATTCTATAATGCTTTCAATTTATTTTATGTTCACTAAACAAATAGTGATGTATTTTTTATTTGGTATGATTGTGTTGGTGCGATTGATGGAACATATATAGACGGGAAGGTTCCTAAAGCTGTGCAACAAACATATCGTAATCGCAAAGGAAGAACACTACAAAATGTCTTATGTACTTGTGATTTTGATATGCGATTTACCTTTGTTGCTGCTGGTTGGCAAGGTACTGCACATGATAGTAAAATACTTGAGAATGCACTTGTTGAACCAACGTCACAATTTCCATTTCCGCCACATGGTAACTTTAAATTACTTCCTTAGAATAAATATTATTTATTTACACAAAGTTGTCTCATTTACGTCACATATGCTTTTAGTAATTCTTTATAAAATGTTTGTTGGTAGAAAAATATTATGTTGTTGATGCTGGTTTCCGAAACACAAAAGAATTTTAGCTCCATACAAAGGACTACGCTATCATTTGCAAGATTACCGAGGAAGTGAAAGAGAGCCTCAAAATGCCAAAGAACTGTTTAATTACAGACATTCATCTATGCGCAATGTGATTGAACGGACTTTTGGAGCTTGGAAAAATAGATTTAGAATACTGAAACAAGGCATGAATCATTATGATATTGATACACAAATGAAAATTGTCATAGCTTGTGCAATGTTACATAATTATTTGTGAGAATACCAAAGTACTGATGAAATATTTATGGTCTATGAGAATGAAAATATAGTTGCGGATGATATTGACCAACAAATGGCTCAGAGTAACAATGTTGATTCGTCTTCTCGGTCACATGATCGAGAAATGCAAGTTCAACGTGAGGAAATTGTCCGTACTATGTGGGAGGATTATATTAAAGATTAGTATACTACAATTTATGTTCAATTTTTTTTATTAAATTAAAGTTAGATGAAACAATTACTTAAGTGAAGACAATTAGTTTTGTAATAATCTATTATACGATTTATAAATTTTTGTTTATTTGATAAGATTAAATAAATAATTGGGGCTATTTTAATAGTTTTACAACTTATGATATTTTTATGTTTATGAAAAAATATACAACACAAAAAGTCAAAAATTCCATATCACTTGTCCAAACAAAACTTCAATTTCATCTTATGATTCCATATCATAATTTCATATCGCATGACCAAACGGGCCCTAAGAGTCATAACATCTATCATATAGGTTGGACAGGGACCAGACCTACTCACCATTATGTATAACATGTAATATAATAATATATTTGACTCTGTAGCTCCAAACGAATTGGATATTACCAACTAGCCAATAAACTTTGTAACCATCTGCTGGAATCTCTTCCAAACCTGATGTATGAATTTAATATCCCTAGAAAATGGAATGTCATAAATATATGGACTTTCAGATATGCACTTTTGAAACCCATTGTTTCTATAAAATCTAATAAAGAATAGTCGAAATATGGTTTTATTCCTTTAGCATCCAAGCGTTAAATACAACAAATAACAACTTCTAGCTAAACATCGGGAAACTAATTGTTGTGTATACTCCTAAATAATTGGAGGACTATCCTACGTATATTGTAATGACCCGGTCGATCATTTTTTGAATGGTTCGTGAATTAACTGTTTGCCCCTCTTGATATCAACCCCAAGTCTTTTATGATTGAGTTTGAAAAGTTGGTTTTGAACATTGAGTTAAAAGTTGATAATTTGGTGAGTTTTTTATGTTTTAAAGGCTAATTTGTTAAGAAAGTGGATTTTTGAGTCTTTAAGAGTTTCGACGATTGGAATGGGATTTCGTCGATTTCATCAGTCCCGAAATGTGAATTTTGATCTATGTGAGTAGTTAGCTCGAGATTCCGAGTCGTTTTAGGATTTGAGGTCCTAAGTTGTGAAATTGTGGGAATGTAGCATTTAGGTTGACTTTGGCCAACATTCGGGGTTTGGATGCTCGAATCAGAATTCTGAGAGTTCTGTTGGATTCAAGGGATCATTTTAGGCCTAGGTGAGGTATTGATTGACTTTTGAGTGGACTCAAGTTTTTTTAAGCCTTTTTTAACCGTAGGTTAGTTTTTCGTAGTTTTCATTGATGTCGGGTCAAAGAGACCTCATATTCATGTTTTAACAATTCAATTGAATATGGAACGTGGAGTATAACTGATTTGCATATATGGTTAGTGTGTACGGAGTTCTGAACGAATTTCAGGATCTTTTCAATGTTTTGAGAGTTCGCTAAAGTTTCTTGTGTATGTAGGCTTCGCTCTTGCGAAGGCCAGCCGCTTAAGCAACCTTCACTTTTGTGAAGGAGTCTTTGCTTAAGAGACGCCTGTGTTTTAGGTAGGGTTCATTTAAGCGAACCCCTGATCATTTGTACGATATTTGGGAGGGTTTTTGGCCTGCCATTTCAGGGTATAAGCCATTTTCTTCCAATTTTTTGCTTTGGGGACCCTTGGTGGCGAATTTTGAAAGGATTTTCTATGCTAGGTTAGTTGGGTAAGTTTTCTTGATCCTAAACCTTTATTTTTCATTGATTAATTATGAGTTTTCACATCAAAATGTGAGTATTTGGTGGGTTAATGACAGGGTTTTTCAAGAAACCCAAAATTTACTAAAATGGTGATTTTGAAGTGGTTTTGATCCCTTTTTCGAAATAATTTTCACTAAGGAGTTCTGTTGTTTAAATACTTTGTTTTAGTTATTGTTTTCCTTTTGAATACATGTATGTGTTCATTAATAAAAGTTGGTACTTCCTTTGGGTTGTTCGTTTTTAAAAAACATAAGAAGTTATTCTCATTTGTCCCAAAGATTAAATAACATAGTGCTTTAGGAATGTTCAAATTCCAATGGAGTTAGAAAACATTATCGATAATTTTTATTAAAATTATTAGTGAAAATCATTTCGAAAGAGGGATCAAAACCACTTCAAAATCACCAATTTACGAAATTCTTGGGTTCTTGAAAAAACTTGCCATTAACCCACCAAAAACCCACATTTTGATTTTAATGATGTTGATTGGTGTTGATCATTGCCTTTCCTAATGCTATAATGATATTTGATATTCATCTGTTCAATTGGGATTTATACTTAGCACCGAAAGGGCTTTGAGGTGGAGGCTCAAATAGGGTAATCTGAAGTGGATACCTCTAGTAGCTAACTATGTGCCCCAATAGGATTGCCTTAAATGACCTAACTAGTAGATCCACTTTTGCAAAAGATGATATGTACGGACTTTACCTTTGCAAGTAGAATTCACTTCTTTCAGTACATGGGATACACAAGAATTCATGATATAGCTCTCATTGTCTTATAATCGATTAAAGCTAATATCCCAAAAATAACTATGTTTCTTCAAAGCTTTTCTTATGTCTCTTATTTTAAATTGTATTTACCATATTTCATGATCTACATGTAATTACCTATTTAAGCATTCAAATGTTTAAATATTATATTGGTCATGCCTTAGATGTTTTATGCCATTCATGCTACCATGTCTATTTTAGGCATATTGCCCCATAGTTAGTACATTCCATGTACTAATGCATATCCTACATTATTTTATTAATTTAGGGTCTGACGCTTCTACCTCTCACTCTTGTTGCTAGTTGATTCTTCTGGATTTCAAGTAATTGGTGACTCCTCATGATCCAAGGACCGAGACACTTTTACTTGCTTTATGTCTTTCTAGTTTTTGGATGATGTATGTGGTGTATGGGTTACGTCCCAACCACTTCTTTTGATATTTAGATGAATTATTGAGTCTTATGTTAGACATTGGTTTGGTCAAACTCTTTTGAAACATGAAATGTTACTTTTGAAATTTTTAATTATTTTATCTTGTATGATGCATTCTAAGAGTCTTGTGTTGGGTCTTTCGGGGTTCTATTTGCCATGTTACATCTAGTGTATACTTTCGGTCATGACAGGCTTGATATTTAGAGCAGAATGTTTTGGAAGGTCCTAGGATTTCTCATAAGCCACAACGAGTGATTCTTATTCATGAGTGTGTAGTACACCATATTTATGAATAGGAAGCTATAATACATTTGGGAAATTCCACTTCTTTCACCACTCTAAATTCGTGCGATAGATTTTAACTCTATATGTCTCTCTCCTAATCATTATCTGATGCTTTTCAGGATATGGCCCTCAAGGAGTGTACACTAGGAGGAATATCAATGACAATGTGGAACAAGAAGCTCCTAGAGATGCTCTTCAAGAAGCTTCTCAAGATCCAACCGACCTTTTGGCCACACAAGTGACTAATGCAAAGTTTTGAGTTGATTGTCAAGTGTTGTGCCAGCCATGATGGTTTAAAACAATAGGGAGGTTGTGGTCCCTGTGAACCCAAATGTGGGTACCACGACAACTTGAGTGAGGGACTTCACTAAATTGAATCCTCTGGAGTTTCATGGTTATAAGGTTGAGGAAGATCCCCAAGAGTTCATTAATGAGGTATATAAGGTTTTGATGATCATGGGAGTGACGCCGGTGGAAAAGGAGAAATTGGCCGCTTATCAAATTGAGGGTGTTTCTCATGTTTGGTTCAACCAATGGAAGGAATAGAGGGTACATAATGTGGGTCCTCTTTATCGGGAAAAGTTAAAAGTATCTTTCTTTGATAGGTTCTTGCCCCTTGAGATGACGGAGACAAAGGTACATGAATTCATCAACCTTCGTCAAGGGAATATAAGTGTTATGCCTATAAATTCTCATTATTGTCAAAGATATGATCTTACTATGGTTGCCGATCCTAGGGCAAAGATGAGCAAGTTTGTTTTGGGAGTGTCCGAAATGGTAGTTAAGGAATATCGTATCTCCATGCTCATTATGTAAATGGACATTTCTCGTTTAATGATTCATGCTCAACAAATCAAAGAGGAGAAGCTGAAGGAAAGGTCTAGGGATGCAAAGAGGGAAATGTCCAATGATGGTGCCTTTTCACATTCAACGCTCGATAGACATGGTTGTTCTAGGTTCTGACAAAGGTTTTCCTATCAAGGCTTCTCCAATTTTCCGAATCCTAAGTTCAACAAAGATAGGCTGTTTAACCCTAAGCCTTAAGGAGGAAATGGTTGTGGAAATGGGTCTTCGGTTCCCGCATGCCGAAAGATTGGCAAGAGTCATATGGGAAAATTCTTGATGGGTACAGATAATACTTTTGGTTGTGGCAAGAGTGGTCACCGCTTAAGAGATTGTCCATCTATATTTGACAAGGGAAAATATAGTAGGCAAGCTCTGCCTAGTGGTTGGGGTTCAAGTGCTCCTAAGTAAAACTGATTATATGCCCTTCAAACTCGACATGATCAAGAGGGTTCTCCTGATGTTGTTATCGGTACGTTGAAAGTCTTTCACCTTGATGCGTACACTTTTCTTGATTCTAGTGCTACCTTGTCTTTTGTGATGTCATATTTGGCTATGAGGTTTGATGTTTCCCTAGATATGTTGTTACACCCTTTTCCAGTCTTTACTCCTACTGGTGAATCTATTATTGCTAATAGTGTCTATAGAAATTATCCCGTATCCATATCCCATAGATTCACCTATGATAATCTTGTATAGATTGATATGATAAATTTCTATGTCATTCTTGGTATGGATTGACTCCACTCTTGTTATGGTTCTATTGATTGTAGAACATGAGTGGTCAAGTTTATTTTTCTAAATGAGCCCGTCCTAGAGTGGAAAGGGTGAAATTATATGCCTAAGGGTCAATTTGTTTCTTGTCTTAAAGCTAGAAAAATGATTTCTAAGGGTTGTATATATCATCTTGTTAGGGTTAGGAGTACGGATTCCAAAAACACCTACTCTTGAGTCAGTCGCCATTGTAAATGCGTTTCTGGAAGTGTTTCCCGATAATTTACCTAGTGTTATTTCCGTAAGGGAAATAGACTTTGGTATTGACTTTCTTCCAGATATGCAACCTATCTCTATTCCTCCTCACTATATGGCTCCGGCAAAACTTAAGGAATTTAAAGAGCAATTGAAAGATTTTTTTTATAAGGGCTTCATTCGATAGAGTATCTCTTCATGGGTGCTCTGGTTTTGTTTTTTTTGTATGAAAGATGGTTTAATTCACATGTGCATTGACTACAAGCAATTGAACAAGGTCACTAATAAGAATAAGTATCATCTTCCAAGAATAGATTATTTATTTGATCAACTCCAAGGAGCAAGTTACTTCTCAAATATCGACCTCCAGTCGGGTTATCACCAATTGAGGATAAAGGAAGATAACATTCCGAAGAAGGCTTTTCAAACTCGGTGTGGTCATTATGATTTTTTGGTAATTTGGTTTGGTTTGACTAATGCTCAGGCCACATTCATGGACTGAATGAATATAGTGTTTAGATAATATCTTGACATGTTTCTAGTTATGTTTATCGATGATATCTTAATTTACTCAAGGAGTGAGGATGAACATGTCGATCATTTGAGGATTGTGTTACAAGTCATCAAGGACCAACAACTATTTGAAAAGTATAGTAAATCAAAATTTTTGGTGAGGTCTGTGGCTTTTCTTGGTCACATCTTTTTCGGTAAGGCTATTGAGGTAGATCCTAAGAAGACAGATCCGGTTAAGAGCTAGCCTAGACCTTTATACCCTTCGGATACTCGAAGCTTCTTAGGTTCTTCTTGTTATTATAGAAGGTTTGTGAAAGGATTTTCTTCGATTGCCTCTCAATTGGATGCATTGATCCAAAAGAAAGTTAAGTTCCTATGGTCGGAAGCATGTGAAAAGAGTTTCCAATAATTGAAAGATAGAATTACCTCCGCTTCGGTGTTGACTTTGTTGGATAGGCACAAGGATGCATTAGTACATCAATCGTACTAAGTATGATAGCAATGCAAAAGACTTATGAAATCGTGCTAAAAAGGACTTTACGTGACATGCAATTACAAAGATAAATCATAAGATAAATGAATTAGAAAACATAAGTCATAATCATGGTAAATTCAAGCTAAACATCGTTAAAACATTTGTGAGATACTTTAGAAAGTAACCTTAGTTCATTATTGTGAGAATTGTACCATATAACCGACATAGACCATATAAGCTATAACATAAAATCCGATGTTTATCCCACATTTAAAAGAGATGTCCTTAATCACAAGGTAAAAACCATACATTTGAGCTTAAGTGGATCCACTAGCTAATGTCTATATAAAACAAACCTATGGTGGCACATAATTATGGGATAAGGAGATTGTTATTAGAAACCCGACCTCTACAAATGGGAGAACTTCAATCTCAATATTCTCTCAGTGCTAAGTATAAATCCCACAAAATATTCATTAATCATATTCATCTTATTATACATGGAAAGGTACAAGTAAGCAATCAATCCAAGCTATAGTTCATTTAGAATAGCTCCTAAATCTTGATTCCACTTAGGTGAGAAAACCTTTCAACCCTTATGAATCCTTTTTGTGAGAAAACCTTTCACAACAACTACAACCTTGATACTTTACTCTCAAAGCATCCTCAAATCATTTACATCAATTTCATCAAAAAACATGCATATATTCATAAATTCATCTTTAATAGTTCATAAGCTTAACCATGTGTTCATAGTCTAAATTTTATGAATCGTGCATGGGTTCATATGAATTTTACTCAAAACCATGTAATTACTTCAATTCATGCCTAAATAGATAGAAAACAACCAATTAGATCATAATTGAAAAGAAACCATGAAGATTGAAGAAAAAATCCTAACTTGAATTGAGAATCTATATATCTTTAAGAAATTATAGATTTTAGGAACCTTATGGAGGAAAGGACTCCATAGGTGAATACTAGCACACCTTAGAGTTTAAGGCCCAATTGCTATGGTGAGTTTGAGATCTTGGTGCTTGAAACCCTAGATTGTTCTTCCTTGAGTTGAGGGAATATTAAGGAGATGTACTTGGAGGGAATTTAGGAGTTTAGGGGAATGATTTAGAATGGGTAGTTTTAAGGTCTAAAAGACTTAGGATTAGAACCAAAATGACCTAGTTTAGACATTAATAAATTAGGGAAATGACCTAAAAACCCCTTAAAATTAACTGCTAGACCATTCTACATTTTGGACCTACGGACCATACTGATCAATCGTAGAGTATATAAACTTAAAAATTCGGACAAACATTCGACGGACCTTGTCTACGGCCTATTGGTTTTCCTACAGTCCGTAGACACAAATTGGAGAAACCAACTTGACTTGTTAAAAGTTCACTATGTCAATGACCTACCTACGAGACCTATATACGACTCGTACAATGGTTGACAGGCCGTTCCGCTCAACCGTAAAAAGAGGTATTGGGACTTGATTTTGAAAAATTATTTTCCCCCTTCCTACGGTTTCATCTACACCTTGTAGAAGCTTTTACAGTCCGTAGATGGGACCCGTAGAAACAACCTGTAACCCTCAAATCCCTTTTCTTCCTTTTCTAAAATCCAAGGTGTTATAATATCTCTCCCTTGGGAATATTCATTTTTTAATGGGACTCAAGATAGCATGAAAAGGATATGAGAGAAATTATCAACCCAACATGGATGAAATCTCATCAAAATACACATAACCAAGGGGAACATCGACTCTAAGCTAAATAATATTTAAAACATCATTTTATAACACCTACATGCAAGTCCTACTAAAATGCACATAATCATGAAGTAATCAATCAAGATAACTCATTTTTTTAAAGATCAAATTTTTATGAGCATGCATGTATGAGGAAACATGAGAATTTGTCACGACCCAACCCACCGGGCCGTGCGAGCACCCACTCTAACACCTAAGTAGGAGAACCCTCATATCCCAATAGTAAAAACATGCATAAATTTTAAGAAAATAGAACTAAATATAACACTATGATTTTATAAATAACGCCTTTAGGCACACTATTAGTTAAACTGCAAGGTAATTTAAACAACTCATAATGGATCTAGTCTAAACAGGTTCAAGAGATACTAAAAGTACAACTGGACAGAATGAATAAAAGACATAGCTCCCACCATGCGGAAGGAAGAATAGAAGTTGTTGGAGATTTTCTTCGTCTTCACCTAATGAAACGTCACCAATCCTGCATCCAAACTATGTCAAAAGACATAGCAATAGTAGTATCAGTACAAAACACACGTACTGGTAGGCATCATCGGTCAACCCGACGCCCACCACATAACATAAGAAACCAACTAGTAAGATCATGGAATAAACCACTCGCTTCTCAACCTTCAACCCCTTCCATTGAAATACCTCCAATCACACTAGCATTCTAACTACTAACCCCTTTTTAATCAACCCACTTACCAAATTCTTGATCATAGCTTAACCATTCTAAACACATAAGAAATATCCGAAGTACAAACACCACTAAGTCAACTAACCGTACATGTCCTACCTTACTTCCAAGTCACATTACCTACCATAGTCACATAATATCCTGATTCAAGCTTTCTTAACACTAACCCAACCTCTTTTCCCCAAGGTGAAATCCACCTAAACATTTTCCATCGCATTCACTATCTCTACCCTCGCCATTAAAACCCACGAACAACCAACTATAATCGTCATAACACGGGTCCACTAAGTACAACATATACAAACCAATACAATACTTTACTCATAACGTATATCAAGCGTATATAATATTGTCAACAAGTACACGAACAACAAATAACTCACATTTATATCACATCATTGGTCCTCTCACGAAATCCAAACTCAAACAGTTAGCATGCTGGAACGTGACAACCGATCCCAAGTTAGTGTGCCGAAACGTGGAAGTCGATCCCATGTTTATGCCAGAACGTGGCAATCCGATCCAATTTAGTTATGCTGGAACGTGGCAATCAAATCCCATTCAGATACCACAATCACAAACACTAGCACATCATCAAGATCATACATTTAACTCCTAATTTCATGATAACGATAATTCATCTATCTCATTTATAACAAGTGTGATCAACATTGTAACATTTATACATATACAAGTATCATAATGAAGCAAGAACAAACATACATCACACAATCATAGAATCACAACCATCACCTACGAATTACTCCTCAATCCCTATCACATATGTAATAATTGACCATACTCAGCCCTAGTTCATCGTTAGGATTTCTCATTAGGTATTAATCACCATTCATCACAATACCTCAATTTCATCACTTCAATTATCGGATGTAGCATACATTCATGAATCTAGTTCCACTCTTGATTTCATGTCCTCATTCTTGACCTAATTCTATCCATGATAGCAATTCTAGGTTTTTCTAACAACTCATCAATTTCTCCTCACAAGGCATAAACCCACATACATTGAATTCTAAGGATTATTCATGTAATTTACTCGGTGCACGAAGGTCTACACACAACCCTACCATTGATTACACATATCATGTAGTAAGCACAAATTTGAAACTACTCAATTGTAAGAAACCTAGCCTACCTGGGTGCCAAGCAGTTGTACGGAGTTTTTGACTTCGATTCGAGTTTTCCGGGTTCGTTACGGTGAATTTAGCCAAGAATTCGTAAGATTTCACCATCCCCACGCTAGAAATCTCTTTCTCCCTCCTTCCCAAGCTTATAGCAGCTTTTCTGAGGTTTCTAAGGTGCTTTACGACTTATTTAGGTATTTTAGGAAGATAGAGAAAAATAGAATTTCTCGAAATTTACACTTTACCTCGCTTATCCTGCTCTAGCGCCAACTTACCCCGCCCAGTGGCATCTGGCCCACCCTGGCGGGTCAGTGGCCTAGATTTTCTCAAATCTTTGCTTTTCCTAATTAACGACGGTTCGAGTCATTACAGAATTACTAAGACACATGAAACCAAAGGATGGACATGAGGAACTAAATACCTAAAGATAGAATAGGATCAGAGGGAAAGAAATGGGGATATCAGGAAATCATATTGGCCTCGGCCTCCCAAGTAGCACCCTCAACTAACTGATTCCGCCAAAGAACCTTCACGGAAACAACTTTCTTATTTCTTAACCCTTTAACTTGCCGATCCAAAATCTCAACCAGAACTTCTTCATAAGAAAGACTCTCCTTTATACCAAGACGCTCCAATGGGACAATAGATGTCGGATCACCAACACATTTCTTCAACATGGAGACGTAAAAAATGGATGCACCGACGCTAAGTCATTAGGAAAATCAAGCTCATAGGCAACCTTACCAATACCCCTCAAGATCTGATATGGGCCAACATATTAGGGCTAAGATTCCCATTCTTTCCAAAGCTCATACACCCTTCATAAGTGAAATTTTCAAGTAAACTCAATCATAAACTTCAAACTCAAGATCTCTCCTCCTAATATCAACATAGGATTTTGATCGATTTTGAGCCATTTTTCAACCTTTCTCTAGTAAGACGAACTTTCTCCATAGATTCATCTATCAACTCGGGACCTATCAAGGCAACCTCACAACCTTCAAAACAACCTATAGGAGATCTACACCTCCTACCATAAAGGGTTTCATATAGAGCCATACTAATGCTTGAACGATAGTTATTATTATAAAAAACTCAATCAAAGGTAAGAGATTGTCTCAATTACGCATGAAATCAATCACACAAGCTCTCAACATATATTGAAAAGTCTTAATAGTATGTTCTGCTTACCTGGTGATTTTGGTATGAAAGTCCGTACCAAGCTTGTTATGTATGCCAAGATCGTTTTGGAAAGACTTCCAAAATTGAGAAGTAAATTGAGTACAACAATCAAAGATAATGGATAGGGGCACTCCATGCAACCTAAAAATATCCCTTAAATACAACTTAGCATAGTCTTTCACAAAATAGGAAACCTTGACGCGAATGAAATGAGCCGACTTCTTCATACGATCTACAATAACCCAAATTAAGTCATGTTGTCGATTGGTGCAGGGTAAGCCCATAATAAAGTTCATATTCAAATCCTCCCACTTCCAAGTAAGAATCATTATATCTCGGGACAAACCTCACGACTTTTGATGATCAACTCCTACTTGTTGACATATAGGACACTTAGCCACGAATTTCGCTATATCCTTCTTCATCCCATTCCACCAATAAACCAGAGGCAAGTCACTGTACATCATGGTGGCTCCCAGGTGAATGGAATATTAAGAACTATGAGTCTCTTATAAGATTTTTTCTCTCATGTCATCTATATTGGTAACACACAAACGGCCTTGATATCAAAGCACACCATCTCAATATATGTCACTCTCTTTATTTTATGATTTATAATATTCTTATGCATTAGTCACACAATATATGTCACTCTCTTTATCTCAATTTAAGTGGCACAAATAAAAATTCGAGAGTCAACCAAAAAAATAAATTATTTTATATCTCAAATTGTTATTATTTTGATTTCTAGTCATTTTTATGTAATTATCAATTATATAACAAATTTAAAAATGAATTAAGATAAATAAATTAACACATAGAAATTTTTGAAAGTATTGCTTCTAGCCACTTATTAATATTTAATAATAATAATTAATTAATTAATCATTTCTAAAAATTTGTTGAAATTTTATGAACAATTTTAATATTGTGATTTATAGTCTTTTTTTTTTTTTATGTAATTATTAAATATATGAAAAATTTTAAAATAAAGTAGGACAAATAAATTTAACACAGAAAAATTCGAAAGTAATGCTTTTAGCCACTTATTAATATTAAATAAATAAATAATAATAATAATAATAATTAATTGATCATTTCTAAAAATTTGTTGAAATTTTATGATCAAATTATTTAATTTTGATCTTGATAAAAAACAATGTTAAATTTTAAATACATATAAGGAAGAAATAGTGGGGGATGGTGTGGGACATGGATTATTGTGTGGTAAAGAAATGACATATGCAAAGGACACTTTAGTCCACACACTCAAAAAGTATACATAGTTGTTATAGTAAGATTCCCTTAGGTACAATTATATTGCTTTCATTCTGATTGAAATGAATACTCTTTAAAAGGCAAGTAGACATGTTGACAAGGTGTGTGCTTATTCTCATTCATAAGATAGTAGTAGAAGTACATATTGTCAAGAGATAAAAAAGAATAACACATTCTCTAATAGAAGCCAATTACAACTTGTCTAGTTTAATTGGGCTTTTCAATTTCAGCAATTAGCTTTAGTTGTTGGCAATGCATTCTCTTGTTGGTCCCACAAAGTTTTGACTTTTGTGTTACTTCATTATTATGCCCTTTGCCAATTTTGTGTTTACTGCATCTAATGGTTATAACATGTGACTTCCTCATTATTTTTCTCTTTTTTTTCATTTAAAATATAATATAAATATTTTTTGATAATCTTTTGCCCAACTTTTTTCACATGACATATTTAAAATTAATATTATTGTATAAATATTAAGTGAATGGTTGTGACTTTTTCATAGTCCAAAATAAAATGATTGTTCATACCACAAGGAAATTGTTGGTACTTTTTTTCATTTTTACCATTCATTTAATATGAGGCTCTTAACGATTTTATTTCTAAGGAAATATTTTGGTAATGATAAAAAGTGTAATAGTGGATACTTCCTCTATTATGGACCATAATGATGACGTAGAGGACAACAGGGCTAAATCGGAAGATTATTTTATTCTACCTAGAAAGAGTAATCGTGTAAAAATACCATCTAAAAGATTTGTTGACTTTGTCTAACAGAACGTTGGGGCAAAGTGTGTGCTAAATATGCGGCAATTGAAATAGCAAGTATCTGATATAAATCTATTATCTCTAGGCATAGTTAGGTTAGGCTATTGTTGTTGCATCGTATCCCTATTTCTCATCTCTATTTTCTTCTATAATTCTCTTCTCATCTTTTCTATGTTTCTTTTTATTTTCTTGCGGTTCTCTGTAATCATTAGTTGTTGTAATTTTGTTCAGTAACTAATATAAGGATCAGTTGGTTGTTATTGGGTTTGTTCTATTGGTGCTTTCATTCAGAGGTCTTTTAATGTAGGACCAACAACGACTCAAAGCTCTTGTTGATGGGTCTGTTAGGGAAGCAACCACTTCATTCGAGAAGGAATTAGCAGAAATTCGTTCAATGTTACTGGAGGTAGTGAGTAAGAAAAATCATGACCCACCAATGGCAATAGCATGACAGGATAACCCTCCAGCGGTACCAACTCTACGGCACACGTGAGCGGCTGTGAAATTTGGACGATTTCGCGGAGAGCATCCAGATGCTTGGATTTTTCAAGCAAAGCGCTACTTTGAATTTTACGAAATTGAAGATTCACAGAAACTAACGATGGCATCATTCTATCTTGATGGAGATGCACTTGAGTGGTATCGATGGTTATTTCGGAACAAACAATTGATCGGATGGGAGCATTTTGCAGAGAAATCAAGGGTTCATTTCAAACCAAAAGGTCTTGATCTACTGAAGGTCGTCTGGCGAAACTTAGGCAAGTAACCACAGTATCGGAGTTACATGATCGTTTTGAAGCCATAGCTAATGAGATAGATGATATTTCAGATGGGTTGATGGTAAGGCTTTTTGTTTCTGGGCTTAGAGAAGACATCAAAAACTCAATTCTCAGTCACGAGCCTAAAACTTATGATGACACACTTAAATGGGCACATATACATGAGCGTCGCATTTAGGCAGAAAAAGGCACGAATCGACCCATTTTTGCTAACAGAGGGGCACTACTTTTGCCTAGCCCTAATCAACATTCCTCAACCTCGTTCATTCCATCTCTAAATAGGATGATGACTTCTACTTTGAATCGTCCACCACTCAAACGCCTTACCCATTCCGAGATTCAGAGTCGGTGTGAGCGTCGATTATGCTACTATTGTGAGGAAAAATACGTTGCAGGCCATAAGTGTAAAACTCCGCCTCAGTTACTGCTTCTACCGGAGGGCTCAGATGTTCAACCCGACTTACCAGCACCATTTATCCCTGATGACCTATTAGCCAAAGAGCTACAAGTTCTAGAGGTCCAAGAGTAGTCTGCTATTTCATATCATGCCTTGGAAGGTGGACATTCATCATCCACATTACGATTTCTCAGGCACGTAAATGGATCTCCGGTCCAAGTATTGTTGGATGGAGGAACTGACCATAATTTTGTCCAGACGTGAGTAGCCAATTTTTTGTAGCTTCTAGTGGACTCCACTCCCAATTTCTCTGTGATGGTTGGTAGCGGTCAATGACTCCATTGTGAAGGTGTTTTACGACAGGTTAGTCTAACGGTTCATGGATATGCTCTCTCACTTGATTTATATTTTCTTTCTATGCATGGTGCGGACATTGTTCTTGGGGCTGCGTGGCTCCCTACACTCGGAAGGGTGATGCAAGATTATGCTGAGCGTTTGTTTGAATTCACTTCAGAAGGGAAAACTATATGTTGGAAAGGGGATATTCCAAACACGGCAATGCCAGTTCAATTGCATAGCCTTCGAAGGTACGTCGCTACTGATGCAGTCTCTTCATATTACTGCCTACAAGTAGTGCAAAATGAAGTCTCAATTGAGGAACTCACTAATCCAAACTTGGTCCCTATTTTAGATGAGTTTTCTAATGTTTTCCTTAAACCAAAAGGATTGCCACCATCACGGTCACAAGATCATGCGACTCACTTAAATCCTGGGGCTGAACCGGTTAATGTTAAGCCGTATTGCTATCCTTACTTCCAAAAACAAGTTATGGAACAATTGGTTGCAGACATGCTTAGGGAAGGGGTTATCAGGCCTAGTAGGAGTCCATTCTCCTCTCCGGTGTTGTTAGTTAAAAAAAAGATGGTACTTGGAGATTTTGTGTGAATTATAGGGCTCTCAATGTCATTACTGTGAGGGATAGGTTTCCTATTCCCACTATTGATGAGCTATTCGATGAGTTAAATGGTGCAATTTATGTTTTGAAGCTCGACTTACTATCTGGATACCATCAATTAGGGTCAGAGCAAAAGATGCCGCCAAAATAGTATTTCGAACAGATGATGGTCACTACGAATTTTTAGTGATGCCATTTGGGTTGCCTAATGCTCCGTCCACATTCCAGGCCACCATTAAGGATATATTTAGGCCTTATCTTCGATGGTTTGTGCTGGTATTTTTTGATGATATCTTGATCTATAGCCCCAATTTGAAGGACCACCTGATCCACTTACGATCAGTGCTCAAATTACTTCGATTTGTTGCACAATGAACCGTTTAGGTGGAATACTTCTACACAGGCTTCCTTTGAGACTTTAAAAGCTAAACTTAGCACAACTCCTGTACTAGCACTGCCGAAGTTTTCCCAAGAATTTCAACTAGAAACTGATGCGTCTGGGCGAGGTATAGGGGCAGTCTTATCTCAAAAAGGGCACCCAATAGCTTATTTTAGCCAGAAGTTGAGCACAACATCCACTTATCACAGGGAGATGTTTGCCATTACTCAAGCTATGAGTAAATGGCGTCAATACTTATTGGGACACAAGTTTACAATATTCACTGATCAGCAAACACTAAGAAATCTGACCAACCAGGCTATACACACGCCAGAACAACAAAAGTGGCTTAGCAAGTTGGTAGGGTACAATTTTCAAATTATCTATCGCCCAGGGAAGTCAAATCAAGTTGTTGATGCCCTCTCTCGTCCCTCTGACATTGTCTTATTGGTTATTTCTTCCTGCAGTTATGCGCTTGAGAAGGAATTGAAATCTCTCAATCAATCACACCCCGAACTGCTTGATATCCAGAAGCAATTAGATGGTCAGTCTGCCACCTGTTCGGGGTATGTATTTCGTGATGGCCTCCTATTTTTTAGGGGACGATTAGTCATTCCCTCTGATTCCCCACTCTGTAATCACTTGTTACATGAGTTTCATGGCATTGCTATTGGTGGGCATGCTGGGGTGGCTCGTACATGTCATAGATTAGCTTCAAATTTTTACTGGAAGCAAATGCGGCGTGATATTCATAATTTTGTTGTTTCCTATCAAACTTGTCAACAAATGAAAGATGTTCATCACCATCCGACTGGATTGTTGCAACCCTTGCTAATCCCTGATTTAGTGTTCGAAGACATAGCAATGGATTTTATCACTTGCTTACCTACCTCAAAGGGAAAATCTACTATCATGACAATGGTTGATCGTTTGACGAAGTTTGGTCACTTCATTCCCTTACCGTCCACTTTTTCCACAAAAATTGTTGCTGAAACCTTTATGGTGGGAGTTATTCGTCTTCATGGACCCACAAGAACCATAGTCACTGATCGTGATCCTCGATTCTTGCACCCCTTCTGGCAAGAAATCAATCGTTTGCATGGCACTTCTTTGGCAATGAGTACTGCCTACCATCCACAATCTGATGGACAGTCCGAGGCCCTTAATAAATGTGTGGAACAATATCCTCGTTGTTATGTTGCTGATTCGCCACACCATTGGGTTTCCATGCTGCCATGGGCCGAATATTGGTACTATACATCGCTCCAAACTTCGGCAGGTAAGACTCCCTTTCAGGCTCTTTATCGGAGAGAACCTCCTACTATAACTCGCTACATCAAGGGTAGCAGTCCTAGTGATCTGGTGGATTTTTTTTTTCTGGATATGGATGAAATTCTGGTTCTGTTAAAGCTCAATTTGATTAAGGCATAGGCTCGCATGAAGAAGTTGGCCAACAAACATCGTTCTGAGCTTGAGTTTGTTGTTGGGGACTGGGTGTTTGTGAAGCTTAAGCCATACCGTCAAAACATTGTGCGCCTACAAAAACATCCTAAGCTGGGCAGGTGTTATTTTGGACCATTTCAAGTCCTTAAGCATGTTGGTCAAGTGGCATACAAGCTCGAATTGCCAGCCACGGCCCGCATTCACCCTGTTTTTCATGTTTCAATATTAAAGAGATGCGTTGGAGAGCCAGAGCAAAAAATTACTCCGTTAAATTTAACTGATTTGGTTGAGCATGGGGTTAAGTCTTCCCAGAACCTTAAGGACAAGGTTCTTTCACAGGAGGGAAGTATTGTTATGGACCATAATGATGATGTGGAGGACAACAGGGCTAAATCGGAAGATAATTTTATTCAGCCTAGAAGGAGTAATCATGTGAAAATACCATCTAAAATATTTGTTGACTTTGTCTAACAGAACATGGGGGTAAAGTGTGCGCTAACATCTCTTCTCTATTTCTTCCTATTTTCTTGTAGTTCTCTGTAATTCAGTAACTAATATAAGGATCAGTTGGTTATTATTGGGTTTGTTCTACCCTCCGTCCACTTTTATTTATCATGTTGCGCTTTTCGAAAGTCAATTTGACTAATTTTCAAAGTTAAATTAGATTATATTAATTTGATATATTAAATAAAAAATTTAGATATTAATAAACTATACGAAAAGTACTATAAATTACTTTTTTTTTTAATATCAATATGATGAAAAGATACATCATATAATGTTAGTTAAAGTTTTTATACTCAAAAAATGGAAACTATGACAATTAAAAGTGGACATAGATACTAATAGCTTCTAATTGATGTCTTTAAATATTTTTCTTAATTATTCACAAGTTGTACACTTAATATGTACTAGTGGGAGTATTTTCTAGTGAATTATGGATATTTTTTAGTTTATCTAGACAATATATAAATTATCATCATAATAATTTACTTATCTCAAAGAAGTACTCGCAACAACGAAAGAAGTTATAAGGATCGAAAATAAAACACAAAGAGGTTTATTTATTTAGGATGGAAACAAGGAATGAACATTTTCTATATCAACACATGAAAGTATTTTATTAGTGGCATGGACCCTTGCTGGAATTTATCAAATTCCGTACATTAAGGGAATACCTCAATAATAGATCTTAATCCCAACATAGGTATAATGTTGTAGTCGCTAAAACCAGCATCAGAGAAGAGTTTTTCCCAATCCTATTGATTTCTTTCTTTTCCAGATACATGTACCATCATGAGCATATCAAAGAAAAGTTGAGTTTCATATGACTTGTCATCTCCTTTCTCTAGGTTACGATCCATCAATACCATGTCGATGATGATCACCTTCCCTCCATTTTCCTTGCTTGGAATTGCTTCTTTGCATTTCTTCAATATTTTGATGCATTCTTCGTCGCTCCAATCATGTAATACCCACTGCTTATTGATCATTAGTCATCAAATATAAACCTTTAATTTATATAGTGAAAATCAGTCTCTATATTATAAAATTACCTTTAGTAAAATTGCATCGGCAGAGGGAATGAACTTAAACATGTCTCCTCCCACATAGCTTAGGTTCTTGGTCCCCTCACATCCTTCAATTACATGTGGAAGATCAAAGACGATGCAATTCATTTCAAGAAATGCATCCGCAATAACTTTAGCCACGATTCCAGTGCCACCTCCAACATCCACCAATGATTTCAATCCTTCAAAAACACCCCTACAATATTTAATCACCACACTTATAACCAATCGGGAATCACTAGCCATAATTTCATTAAATTGACGGTTAATATTTGGTTGCCTCTCATCATATTCAAATAGGGGTTTGCCATGAGCAATTGCAAATGGAGTACTAGAGTCATCATCACTCTTTATCCATTTGCTAAGTGAGTGCCATGGATCCATGAAATTTGGATCTA